>BLKR01009081.1:0-215909 GCA_011170035.1 Teleogryllus occipitalis | reverse complement strand
CCGCTGCCCGCCTACGCGCACTTTCATTCCCCGAGTCGAGGGCTGGAGCGACCGCCGCAGGGTCAGGCGCGACCAGCCAAACCCCGCCACACCCCGCCGCACCCCGCCACTCCCCGCCTCCCCCGTCCCGCCCGCTGCCCGCCTACGCGCACTTTCATTTGCCGAGTCGAGGGCTGGAGCGACCGCCGCAGGGTCAGGCGCGACCAGCCGCTCGCAGCGAGCGAGAGTCGATAAATTATCGCACGCGTCATATCGATTGCGAAACGCGGCGGCGGGCGCGGGCTCGCGAGCGAATCAATACGAAAGCGACGCGCAGCAAGTGTTTGCGGTAATGGGAACGGGGGAGTTAAAGGAAAGCGATATTCGCGTGTAATATATCTGCGTTTTTGGTAATATTTTACTGTTGAGGTTGAAGTCGAGAGCGTAGATAATACAGAAATTTGGTGCGGCATCCAAGGATGGGAAATGACGTTGCCGAGCGGGAAGCAAGTTTTTGTGGAACATATGGTTTCCACGTGGTTTACATATGAATAGAGACCGGATAATCTGTAAAATATGTATGTATTAATACAGGGAAAACTTGTCCTGAATTTTACCTGCATATGTGCAATCAAATATGTTCTATAAATATATTAATCATCATAACATTGGCGCTTTTCGGACAGTACATTAATCTGGTATTTTCCTCTAATTGTTCCGCGCAATGAAATTTCCAAGAGTAGTATTAGTCTCCACAATGTCGTCGCTAAATACACTTCAGTTGAATGCGACAATAGTGTGCGAGAATACGCATTACAAACACTTTGAACACAGTTCCGAGAAATATTTAGCAGCCACGTTTATACCACCAAGGGAATTTTTGTTTTCCGCGTCCGGTTTCATTCATATGTGAAGGGGAGCACATGTGTGACATGGCGAAGTTCAGGTTACGTGAGTTATCCTCAGCGATTTTAAAGATGCACTCGATAACGCTTAATACTCGAAAATATTATGGTTTCTCTGTTAAATATAATTCATACTTCACATTTAGGAAATTTATATTAGCTACAGTGAACCACGTATGCGGAAACAGACATTTGAGAATTAAAAATTAAAGTTATAAAAATAAATATCGTGCATAAATATTAGTAAATAAAGCTTTTGAAGCAAAATATGCATAACAATGAGGAATCGCAATAAAAAAGATGTCCCAAATGGCAAAATATGCATGATGTGCGTCATAAAATTGTTTTTAAATAATTGGAAATTTGGTGTTTCATTTATTACGTACTAAGAAAAAATACTGGTTACAGGTTTGGTTACAAATGTCTGGTTATGCATTTGTGTAAAAATTTGGCCCCTACTTATGAACAATCTCCCTATCCACATTCATTCATCTATTATCATCACCCCATCCAATGGCTTTTTCAATTGTATTTGAAAATAAACAATTTAAATAATTCTATACATTATACAATTGTAGACTAACTTTTTTAACATTTATAAGAATTCATCGTTGCAAAGGTACATTGAACGGAGAATTACTCCTCAGTTCCGCATCAAACAGATACATTTCAGACGAAAAAATAAATTAAAATTAATTAATGAATTAATTAAATTAAATTTTGCATTCAATTTCCATGCGGGAATGCATTCCCTAGTTCAAAAAGACGAAACACCATTGGTGTAAAACGTTTTTGCAAGGTTTTGGAGAAGAATCTTCGATATTGGCGAAAGTACAAACGGATTATAAATAATATAGGATCGTTGTTAGGTCATGATTTGGGAATCTATTTGTATATGACGCTCTAGTCCACTCATGGCCTTGGACTGTCTTTTGTCTTTTCACAGTATACTGCTCGAAACTTTCTTGATCGTGGAGATGTTGACGGGTCCAGGAAGGATGGGACGAGACACGGACTGAGACGGTACGAGAGTAGACGCAACAAAAGTGGTGAGGGGCTGGGGCGTGGTGGGGAGAGCGAGGCAGGATGGAAAAGAGGCGGGACGAGAGCCAGGGCAAGACGCAGGGCGAAAAGCCGGGCCAAGAGGCGGGTTCGAGAGTCGGGGCGAGAGTCGGGGCGAGAGTCGGGGCGAGAGTCGGGGCGAGAGTCGGGGCGAGAGTCGGGGCGAGAGTCGGGGCGAGAGTCGGGGCGAGAGTCGGGGCGAGAGGCGGGGCGAGAGGCGGGGCGAGAGGCGGGGCGAGAGGCGGGGCGAGAGGCGGGGCGAGAGGCGGGGCGAGAGGCGGGGCGAGAGGCGGGGCGAGAGGCGGGGCGAGAGGCGGGGCGAGAGGCGGGGCGGAGAGACGTGGCAAAACCGGACGAGGCGGGGAAGAGCGGTGCGAGGCGGAGCGGGTTTAGACGGAGCGGAGCGGGGCTAGGCAGAGCGGGGCGTGGCGGATGTAACGAGGCGGGGCGGAGTAGGGCAGACGAAGTTGGTCAGGTCGGAGCAGGGCGGAGCGGGCGGAGCGCGGCGGAGCGGTGCGGAGCGGGACAGAGCGGGCTGGAGCGGGGCAGGGCGAGGCCGGGAGAGGCAGGGTGAAACAGGGCGAGACGGAGCGGGGCGGGGCAGAGTGGAGCCGGGCAAAGCGGAACAGGGCGGAGCGGGTCGAGGCGGGGCGAGGCGGGGCGAGGCGGGGCGAGGCGGGGCGAGGCGGGGCGAGGCGGGGCGAGGCGGGGCGAGGCGGGGCGAGGCGGGGCGAGGCGGGGCGAGGCGGGGCGAGGGGGGGCGAGGCGGGGCGAGGCGGGGCGGGGCGGGGCGGGGCAGCGAGGCGGGTCGAGGCGGGGCGAGGCGGGGCGAGGCGGGGCGAGGCGGGGCGAGGCGGGGCGAGGCGGGGCGAGGCGGGGCGAGGCGGGGCGAGGCGGGGCGAGGCGGGGCCAAGCAGGGCGAGGCGGAGCGGGGCGGGGGGCGGGTCGGGGCGGAGCGGACTACCGTGGGCGGCGCGCGGGGGCGTTGGCTGCGGCCGAAGCAACAGGCGGGCGCCCGGGCAGGCGGAGTTAAGCGGATAACGTGCGTTGCCATGGCAGTGCCGCTGACCGGCAGCGCCCGGGGCGATGCGGGGGGGGGGGCGTGGAGGGGGAGCGCGCTGCATCAAATGCTGCGCAATTACTTATGGCCCTCGCCGCCCACGCTGGCCATCGCGCGGATGCGTAATTCAGTCAACAAATGCGCTTTTTGCCACGGCGCGGCGCGCCACCAGAAGCACGCAAAATCAATCAACGAGCAAAACTCCGTTAATGGGACTAATAATATTATAACTATCACCAGTTCTGAACATCGTTCTTCAACATGATTTTCATCATTTTTCCCGTGTTATGGTTGGTTTCAGTTCAATAACTCATTCATCGTAAAGATATCTTTCATATGATGTATTTCGCCTAACAAGTTTCAGCTGATTCACAGCAGTACCTCGCACCGGAAGGTTCTAGGTTCGAGACCTGATAGCGGCAGAATCTTCCACCCTACCTAGATAGCTATATCGAATGAAGCCGCAGTCTGAAGGAGAATTCAAACGCCTAGCTCTTCTGATCAGTAGTTTTCTTTGCTGTCTCCGATCATTACCAGGCGAATGTCGGAGCAGTAATCTAATAAACGTATTACGGAACGAGCGCGATCTTTCCTTCCTCTACAATTTTGGGAACCCTATTTTCAATCGTTGTTGAAGCTCTCTTTTGGGTTTTTGCGTATCACCATGTAAACATTTGCACCTTATTGTCAACTAAAATAACGTATGACCACTACAGCACAAAAACCACTCGAAACCAAGAAAATGCCCGAATCTCACCAAAACATAGCGACTACACAGCTATGAACTTTTTATAACCTGAAACCTGAAAAAGTTCGATCTAAAACAGAAAGAAGAAAATTGAAAAATTGCGAAACCGAAGCAACATGACTTTTGACGTGGACGGTACACTAGGACACCCGGAACCTTTAAATCGCTATTTAAACAGTTTGGACGACTTTCTGCGCGATAATCCTCGAATCCATATGAAGTAGACAAAGCATTGAAAAAATGTAAAAAACCTAAAATCTTATTTTTCAACCCTAACTCCTTCCCTTAAAATTACTTCGTTACGAACGACTTTTTGCTCTGTTATACAACTTTTGGTTAACATGCGAAGTCTGGGTGAGCCAATAGTTTCTCAGTCCTACCACTAAATCCGGCAAGTACGAGAGAGAAACCAAGTCAATGATTGAAAAAAAATCCTGTGTTACATGATGGCCTGCGAAGCAAACTCGGCTCAAGTAAAATTTTTGTATTTTCCTTACAGAATTTTAGAAAACATTTCTGGCCCGAAGACTTAAAATGTTATCAAAAATGCTGTTTTTTTGAGGGGAAGACATATAACACATTCGTAGACGCATATTTTGCAGTTTCGTGTGAGACTGATGTCTTCCCGCTCGGAAGTTGATTTCTTGCGCCGTTTAACCGTAGTTACAATAATTGAGGTCTCAAATTTCCAGCTAAAAATTAGATTTCAACCTTGTTCTTGAATATTTCGAAAAGTGGATTTGTTTTGAAACGGCAGCTGGAGGGAGAATGATGTTCAGGAAGATGATAATATTTTACTTTACTAAAAGGGGAGGTTTGTTTTGGATCTGCAGCGAACAGAAAGCTGTAACAGAATATTCAACAGGTTGGTAACAAGATCATAAGACCTCTGATGATCTGTATACGGGAACCAAATACCTTGCCCGCTTCATATTACATAAACAATCCTGATATTATCTGAGTTCATAATTTTAAGTAATTTACATTTCGATGGTAAATAAACAGACTACCGGAAGGAATTAACAGGTAATATTACACCCAAATGCGACGACTAATCAGAACAATTCAAAAGTATTCCATATAATTTTCAGCTAAAAGTTTATTTAAAATTTTATCTCCAGGCATAAGTGTGTAGTGAAATGTAATACAGTTTCTCCAGTGAACATGTACAAATATTCATGTAAGCCTTTATTTGCAATACGTATGCATGTAGAAGCAATAGGCTCTATGACGAGTAGCTAATCCAATTAAAACTCTGAACGCGCATGTGAGAGAAATTGATTTAGAGCGAGTGCCTGGCGAAGGGAAAACACATTGAAAGCCCACGAACCGACATAGGTATGATCAAGTGAACGCTTCGCCATTGTTTCCATTATTAGCAATTAAACTAATTAAGATCTGTTAACTGTATTACATTTAAATTTTTAGCTATGATTATTTAGTGTTCTTCTAACATATATTTTGGCAATCACAACTTATATGATTATTCATCTTAAGAAAAGATAGACGTACTTCTGGGATACATGGTTCAATAGATAAAAGATTCATGAAAATATATTGATTTACTGGTGTGCCAGAGATCATGATTCTTTGACGAATTAGTTCGTGTTTCCGGGTGTGTCAACAGCTATGGTCAATACTCCTGTAAGTGCGTTTCATGTTTTTATCACGTAAGGTGGCAGTTACCTTCCCCCACTGGATGGTGTGATCCGACGCTGACCTGCACGTCGGAGTGAGGGGATTTCCCCCATCGAGGTATTTCCCACTAGCGAGCTATCGCCCAATCAGAGAGAACTTCTAAGCTCGCGAAGGTCTCCCGTGCTGTGTATTAGTGTAGTTCAATATAGTAAGTGAAAGTATGAGAAAGTAAATTGAGAATAAGGCAAGGAAGAGGAAGGCTACTGCTGTTAGGCTAATGCTCCGACATTCGCCTGGAACTAAAAGGAGAAACCACGTAAAACTAGCCATCAAAGCAGACGGCTGCTAGAATTCTCCTCCCTACAGCCGGTGAATCCGACCTAGGAATCTAGCTTGTGAAGAAAATACGTCCATCGGGACTCAAACCGTAGAACCTCCCAGTCAGAGACATCTCAGGGGTCATTTCATTTATTCCTTCATTCATACAATTCTCACGGTCTTTTGTTTTCAAAAGTATTACTAAGGAATGATTTGAAAGTATATCTTTAGAAATTGTTGAATTGTACGAGTCAATTACATGAATTTTCAGAAAACGGCATCTCTTGTGTGGCAAAGAATATGTTTAAGAGCTCACACCCTTTTGTAATATTTTCCAGTTTTACCTGCCAGTTTTGCACGTTTGATGTTCATTCACACAATGAAGAGAACCTCAGGCGCTGAAGTTTGTCGCTCGAGCTATTACATTTCAGATTTAACACATCTGCCCGGAAGAGGTTTTCGTGAGCAGATTTTTGTATCTTAACGTAATGTTACGATGCTCGTGTACCTGTGCGGTTGAAGCCACAAACACATATTTACACGGACGGGCATATAGTTCTGATAACTCTTATCCATATTTGGAATGTGACTGAACTCTTAAACTTTCAAATTAAATTAAATTAAACTTGGAGAGAGCATTTTAACATTCAAAACGTTATAAATTATTGTTTTAATCTGATAATATGTTCGTAGTGTAAATGTGCTTTGAATTATCCGGGATGAACTGCTTTAAATAGAACCGGCACTGCAAGTGGGAAAATATTTTAATATTGCTATCCCTTCAATAACACATTAAACAGAAAAGTTCAGATAATAGCGATTGAATTGCACACAATTTCAAATACTTAATTTAATTTCAGGACTTAAAAATGCAACACAAAACTGCTCTTTTGTGCAACATACTAAATGTATTCGTACTCGTAAGAGATGTGCAAAAAGTTTTTATTTTTGAGATTAAAATCTACAAACGTACCTCAATTCTGAGTTTGAACGACATAAAACCCAATGAACCAGTTCCTTCCTTGTGTGATGGAACATCATTTAATAAAACGCATTGATTTGAGGCTACGCACTGTAGATATGTGCCTGCAGATTTTTTCTTAGTTTAATACACAAAATTCAGCATTTCTCGCGTTCAATCTGCGAGACTTGCTCGTTGGGGAGAAAAATTCGATATCCGACAGAAGTACACCATTGCTACCAATCGCACATAACCGTAATATCTTATGTTATAACCTACAGAGGTAGAGGAATAAATGTATAGAAACTTCTAAAGCATCAAGAGGCCGCCCTGCATGTTCAGAGCTACCAACTTTCCAGGTAGGTGCTGGAGTCGAAACAATGTGTCATTCATAACGTGCCGCTATCAGTCTCACTTCTCTGCCCGGAGTACAGGGCCACTGCCACGATGAGGTCAAGAGCCCAACAGGAGGCCACCCGCACTTGAGGCTATCAACATCAGGAAGAACGATCTTTCTAAGAATGAGCCAAAGTGACAGTTTGCGAAAACAAGTGAACACATGTAGTTCATCCCATGTAGTTTATCACATGTAGTTCATCCCTCCACACACAAACATCACATGTAGTTCATCCCTCCGCCGCGACAACTGTTCAGCCACGCCTCTTTGTAAAGTGCTAATGGTTCCTAAGAAAACATCCCTATGAAGAAATTTCGCTGAGGTATACGCACGTGCGTGAGTCCGGGAAATATTTAAATTTAATTACGTATGTGGAAAATCTCTTATTATGCTCTCACAATCAGTATAAGAAAACTGTCACGAATGTAAATAGAAAAATGATTTTAAGCTGCAAACACGTGCACCGGTACGCATCTCGCATTCAAGTCTCGGTTTTAAAATAAACATAATATTTATCGCACAAAAAGTAAGTTCAATGTAATATATAAAGAAAAAAAGAATTGTTACAGAAGAGCACATTACACTGCACTTCCTAATATCAATTATTTCTTATTGCGCACTATATTTTTGTCGGACGAGGACAACACAAAAGGAAGCGTCAAGCCGTTTACAAGTTAGACAACTGCAAACGAACGAATGCGGGAAGGGAGTCTAATGAGATCGAGGGCACAACGACCACAGAACCTTCAGTTATGTTCCCTGCAATAGCTGTCACTTTGGCTCATCCTAACGAAAATCGCTCTATACCACCGGAACCCAGGCAACCTGAGAGGTTTGTTCATGGTCCCCGTCTGGACCTTTACATGTTGGGATCCGAAGCATTCCCAAGAACATCCTTCGCCCTTTCAAGGGTAGACGCGCCAGGGGCCCAACTGGGCGGAACCCTACTGGGCGAACCTGGCAACACGGAACTTAGCATCGCCTACTCACGGCTTCCACCTTAAAGCTAACGACGTGAGTGCCGCCATGAAACTCAGGGTACAGGTAGTCTACAACTCTACACGAGAAACCGTGCCCGCCACCGCGGCCATGATTCTCCCCTGCGGGAATAAAGAAGTAAAAAAGCGGCGATGCGTTTACCTGGATGCCTGGTGCTTACCTGGATACCTGGCGCTTACCATCCCACCCATTAGCAAAACGTGATCATCTTCGACACTCCTCAGTGCTCTAGAAATTTCTCACATTTCTTGATTCATTGATTACTAGTGATTTCGGGATCGTCAACTATTACGGTCATTAGTCCCGTAAGTCTAGAGCACAGCACTCGGCAGGTGGCGATCTTGCCCCGCAGAATGCCAAGATTCAGCGCCGACATACCGTCGAATAGCGGTGTTTCCCTCAACCAGGTATCCCCACCAGCGGGGCATTGTCCCAACCGGGACAAGCTATAAGCACCCTTCTGGGCTCCTGATATGTGTGGTAGTGTAGTACATGTTGGTGTAAGTGTGTGTAAGAGGAGAGGATAGGACAAGGAAGAGGAAGGAAAGATTACACGCGGTCTTGGGACCGTTTGGTAGGGTACTGCTCTGACATTCGCCCAGTATTGACCCTCCTGATCATTAGCAAAATGTGATTATCTTCGACGTTTCTCCATGCCAAGACGTTTCTCCCATTTCTTCTGAGTTATCTGTATATAGAAGGAACAACCGCCTGTGGCTGACCCTCTCATCCATTAGCGAAAGGTCATATTCGACCCCCATCCACAGCGTAGAAGATCCTATCATTTCGTCTGAACTGCCCTGTGTAAGGAGGGACCAACCGCCAGGCGCTGACCCCCCGCCCAGGGCGCACGGCGTCGCCCGGGTGAGCGCGCGGGGGCGATGAGCCGCACGCGCGTGTCCGAAGGGCGCACGCGTGCGTTTGCCGCGCGGGGGCGGCGGGGGCGGCAACAGCACAGCGGCGTTCCGTCGCTCCGCGCCGCAGCGCTCATAATCATGAGGCGTCTATTGATCCTTGGCCGCCCATTCAACCAAGCGCCCCGCCCCGCCACGCCCCGCCACGCCCCCGCGCCGCGCCCCACGCCGCGCCACGCTCCACTTGCCGCCCTTCATTGCCGCCCTCGCCTGCGCTGCCCACCCGCCCGCGCCCCGCTCCTCCCCGCCCTTCCCCGAGGCTCCCCTCGCCTCGCCCCTCCCCTCCAATACCCTCCCCACCCTTCCCAACCCTCCCATCCCTGTCGCTCCCCGCCCATCCTCGCCCTGCCCCTTCCCGCCACACAACTCCCACGCGCCACGCTCTACTTGCCCCCCTCGAGGGCGCCGCCCGCCTGCCCCTCACCCGCGCCTCTCCGCCCGTCCTCGCCCCGCCCATCTTCGCCCCTCCCCTCCCCTCCCCTCCCCGCAACGCCCCCGCGCCGCTCTCCATTTGCCGCCCTTCATTGCCACCCTCGAGGGCGCCATCCGCCTGCCCCTCCCCCGCCCCACACCTCCCCGCAACGCCCCGCGCCGCGCTCCACTTGTCGCCCTCGCCCGCGCCACCCGCGCCGCCGCCCGCGCACGCGGCGCTCGCCCGGCCAGCGCGCGCCCTCGCCTCGCGGCCACGACCCCACGCCCGTCCCTCCCCCAGGCGGAGACGCGCCCAACTCACCGGGCGAGCTGGCTGCCATTACTACACATGCACATCCCAGTACACCGGTAGGGAGCGAAGAGGTGCCTCGCTCGTGGGAGATACGTGGTTGCGGAAAAACCTCGCTAACCAAGCGAGGCTAAAGCGGATTCGGTGGTATAACGGTTAGCGTATCAGACTGTCGTACCCGAGTTTGCGGGTTCAAACCCGATCGAATCCGTGGACTTTTAAGGGCGAAAAAATCCTTCGTACGCCTCAACGCCCACTACTACTTTAACAGGACTAACAACTAAAGAAGTTCACGGAACTGATAAATCTCAATACTCATCCACACGAAACTATTGCAATTTTGTCCGGACACGTAGCAATCTGACCAGATCCCGACCCGTTTGCACCCCGATCTGATACAGGCGTGATCCCGACCGCACCCCGACCTGATCCCAACCCGAACCCATTCCGAACACGACCCCATTCTAACACGTTCACAGGCACATATATACTTTCTGTCCCATCCAGGTTCAGAACAAAGGTACCAGTCTGAACCATTCTCGACAACATCCGGTCCAGTCCAACCAGGTTCTGCTGTCAACGGCTCGACCCGCCCCGGCCCTGTTCTGACCGCATGGGACGGGATCCAACCGCTGCCGCCAGCCGTCGAGCGCCTTTGTGCGGAGAACCACCCGCCCGGCGCTGCCGTTGAACCCTTCCGCGGCCCTCTGCTCCCCGCGCCATTCACTCCACCCCTGTGAGGCCCGTCCCGCCCCGCGCCGCCCCGGGCCAATCACGTCAGGGCAGCAGGACGGCGCGTGTGGACAGTGGGGAGCGGGCTCCGGGCAAGAGCTGCAAGCGAAACGGCAGAGCGTGGTCGTGAACAAGTTGTGATCAGGTCGTGAGCGGGATCATGCCTGAGTTCCGAGTCGAGAGCGCGGTCGTGAGCGACTATTCATCGGGCCGTGAGCGAGATCGTCAGTGAGTTCTGACCGGGTCATGAGCGGGCTTGTGAGCGGGGACGTGAGCGGGGACGTGAGCGGGGACGTGAGCGGGGACGTGAGCGGGGACGTGAGCGGGGACGTGAGCGGGGACGTGAGCGGGGACGTGAGCGGGGACGTGAGCGGGGACGTGAGCGGGGTCGTGAGCGGGGTCGTGAGCGGGGACGTGAGCGGGGTCGTGAGCGAGGTCGTGAGCGAGGTCGTGAGCGGGGTCGTGAGCGAGGTCGTGAACGAGGTCGTGAGCGGGATCGTGAGCGAGGTCGTGAGCGAGGTCGTGAGCGAGGTCGTGAGAGGTCGCGAGCGAGGTCGCGAGCGAGGTCGTGTGAGCGGGGTCGTGAGCGAGGTCGTGAGCGAGGTCGAGCGAGGTCGTGAGCGAAGTCGTCGGGTCGAGCGAGGTCGTGAGCGGGGTCGTGAGCGAAGCGAGGTCGTCGAGGTCGAGCGAGGTCGTGAGTCGAGCGAGGTCGTGAGCGAGGTCGAGCGAGGTCGTGAGCGAGGAGGTCGTGAGCGAAGTCGTGAGCCGGGTCGTGAGCGAGGTCGTGAGTTCGTGAGCGTCGTGAGCGAGGTCGTGAGCGGGATCGTGAGCGAGGTCGTGAGCGTCGTGAGCGAGGAGGTCGCGAGCGAGGTCGTGAGCGCGAGGAGGTCGTGAGCGAGGTCGTGAGCGGGATCGTGAGCGAGGTCGTGAGCGAGGTCGTGAGCGAGGTCGTGAGCGAGGTCGTGAGCGGAGTGTCGTGAGCGAGGTCGAGGTCGTGAGCGGGAGCGAGGTCGTGAGTCGTGAGGTCGTGAGCGAGGTCGTGAGCGAGGTCGTGAGCGAGGTCGTCGTGAGCGAGGTCGTGAGCGAGGTCGTGAGCGAGGTCGTGAGCGAGGTCGTGAGCGAGGTCGTGAGCGAGGTCGTGAGCGAGGTCGTGAGCGAGGTCGTGAGCGAGGTCGTGAGCGAGGACGTGAGCGAAGTCGTGAGCGGGGTCGTGAGCGAGGTCGTGAGCGAGTTCGTGAGCGGGGTCGTGAGCGAGGTCGTGAGCGAGGTCGTGAGCGAGGTCGTGAGCGAGGTCGTGAGCGGGGTCGTGAGCGAGGTCATGAGCCGGGTCGTGAGTGGTGTCGGGTGCGGGTCCATAATCCTTGGGCGACGACCAGAGAGGTTCGGGTGTGATTTGGTAATGCGACTAGAGAGGAGCGAGGAGTGATTCATTGGTGGGCCGAAAGCGGATGTTTACCCGCTCATGTGTGGAATCTGAGCGAATCGAGAGAGGGGTCGGAAACGTAAGGCAAGGGAGTCGAGAGCGGTTCGGAAGGAAACCGGAAGGCAGCGAGTCGGCTGTGTGTCTTGTGGAGGTCAGTAGCAGATTGGGAATGGTTCTGGAGCGAGTCGGAAACCAATCGGAAGCATATCAGAAGTAAATCGGTATCGTGTCCGAAGTAAGTCGAGTGCTTTTTGGAAGGAAGCCTAAAGGAAGCGAGACGTTTGCTGTTCGGTATTAGATTGCGGGTGGGTCGGTGGGTTTAGGGATTACGTCCTGTTCCATTTCTTATCTACTGGGCATCGAGCCGGGATCGTGTAAAGCGGGTTTGAAACCTGACAGAGTCACGTCAGAAGAACAGATTGGGAAGGAGAGACAGGCTGAGGTGGCTAAGGGCGTCAATCGATTTCACCACACTGAGCGGGAGATCAGAGTTTTCGAGACCCGAAGATGGCAAAATTTTCGACACTAGATATATCGCTAGGTCGAATTGAACTATGGTCTGGAGGAGAATTCCAGCGGCCAACTGCTGTGATCGGTAGTTTTCCGTGGTTTCTCTGCTCAATAGCAGGCGAATGTCGGAGCAGTACCGTAAGAAACGGGCCATGGACTGCGTCTTTCGTATTTCTCGTTCTATTCTCACCCATTACTTACACACATACATGCACTACACTCCCACAAATGCTGAGATACTTGCCAAGAGCGTGTAGGTTGTCCCGGCTGGAGCGGTGCCCCCTGGTGGGAGATACCTGGTTGGGAAAACCCCACTAGCAGACGGTGGGTCGACGCCGGATCTCGCCATCCAGCGGGAGCAGCACAAAGACACCTCCCAAGAAAAAAAGCACAACATTTTTGGGACTGGTGACCCTAGTAGTGGACGCGCCCGGAATCGGTATCAATCAATCAATGAATCGTCTCAGCTGCGGAAGAACACCGCCAACCCCCGTGATAAAACACGCACTTCACTTACAGGACTAGTGACTTCAGTGACTTCATGTCGGAAGAGAGTCGGGAGCGAATCGCGAGCGAGAGAGGCGTCGGTGTGGGCCAGTTCACTCTGTTGAGTACCCGCGAGTAAGGGCGAGACCCACAGCGGCGAGCGGCAACTGGCAATGGCCAGGCAACTGCCCTCACTCTCTCTCCCCCTGAGCACAGAGCGAGGCGAGCGATGCACGGAGTGTTTCTCAAACAAGGCACCGCAGCCAAGCAGCGCTGGGGTTCCCACTCATTGACCTTCCTCCCTCGGGCATTTCGACGGTACGATTTTGGTTTTCACAACTTGGGGTTCCAGAATATTAATTAGTAACTTTCAATACAACGGCTTTCAGGCTATCGCTAAACCGCAAAAAAAATTTAAAAAATCAGTCAACAAAAGTTTTTGACTCAAACTCCACAACAGTTGGCTGACGCCGGGCAACTTCTTCTCCGCCGTTCGTCGCGGTGTCGTCACGCGTTCGTTACCGGTGACAGTTGATGTTTTTTTGAGTACGCTGACGTCGGACACATAGGGCGCCAATTGCATGACATTATTTGACAATTTGTCTAACGAAATCGTTCTCTCATCCGCTCACCAACACACCGAATCATTGATGTACGATACCACCGAGAGGGGACGAGGAGATGAGAGGATGGGTTTTTGAAAACATCGCGTGACGAGCATGGACCTCAACAGTTTTCACTACGCGATACGTTCACAAATGTCTCAGAATAAATGTTGTAAACCGGTAAACCATGTATGATTGATTGATTGATTTTTTCGTGCTTCCGGGCGCCTCAACTGCTTTGGTCATTAGTCCCGTTAGTGTAGTGCATGTTTTTTCACGGGAGATAGCGGTGATCTTCCCCCGCTGGGTGGCGAGATCCGGCGCCGACATACCGTCGGCTAGTGGGGTCTCCCCCTAACCAGGACTCCCTCACCAGCGGGGCACCACCCCAGCCGGGACCAGCTCTAAGCTCCCGACCGATCTCCCGGAATATGTGGTAGTGTAGTGCTTGTTAGTGTAAGTGTGTGTGTAATGGGAGAGGATAGGACAAGGAAGAGGAAGGTCAGATCGCGCGCGGTCCGTGGCCCGTTCGGTAGGGTACTGCTCCGGCATTCGCCTGGTGTTGATCGGAGAAACCACGGAAAACTACCGATCAGAGCAGCCGGCCGTTAGAATTCTCCTCCAGACAGCGACTGAATTCGACCTAACTGAAAAGCTAGTGTCGAACCTCCTGCCGCCGTCAGGACTCGAACCTAGGACCTCCCGGTCAGAGGCGCTGCAGTGACATCAGTTGATGCACTGAGCTACCGCTCCCGGTGCTAAACCATGTAGAGGATCAAAGTATACCACCGACTTTAAGAATTTTTTCTACGCGATACATCCACAAATCTCTCAGAATAAATTTTGTTAATCTCTATACCATGTAGAGGATGAAAGTATATTACTGACATTAACCCTATATTACAAAGGGGTTGTCTGTCAGTCGACACAACTAGTGCCGAAAACTTCCGTCACCCCCTTGCAACTCTGTGCACCCTCATTGCGTGATTGGCTAGTGAAATACACGTAACGACCTGCGCATGCCTACTTCCGTTAAACGCCATTTTAACATGCGTCGTTCAATAGACTTCGCCTTTTTAGTTACTTCAGTGATATTTATGGTGCTTTGTTGGTTAATACCGCAAATAATGAATACAAACTCCTTGTCTTGTAGCATTTCAGTTTTGTTCCGAACATTTAACAATCTTTTTTTTCAATCATTTTATCATAATTCGACGATGGCGATCATAACAAAGGTCACGTGACGAGGTACTTCTGGGGGCGCTTCTCAAAAGGCATGTGTGTGGAAGCGCCAAGCAAATGTCTGCTTTGAGTGTCGAGACATTTAAGTATATCTACAAAACCTTTTAAAATGTAGTTTTTAACTCTATATCATACATGTTCAATCCATTAAATTTAGTGTTTCATTGTAAAAATAAGTTTTTCTTTATTTTTACCTAAAGTAGTTTGCCAGACTACTCCTTTGAAACAATGCTTGGTAGCGGGCGAATTTGTAATATAGGGTAAAGAGATTTTATACGCAATACATCCGCAGATGTCTCAGAATAAACGTCGCAAATCTCCAGAACATATCGAAGGTCAACGTGTATCACAGACCTAAGAGTTTTTACTATGTGATTCCTCTACAGATAGAGCTTAATTTAATAGTTAATTTTTCGTGTATTTGTTAAACGATTATCAGATGAATTTTATTGTTCTTAATTCGTTATCAAAGTTGTCATGGATAATGCTGAAAATGATTTTTGCATATTCTATCTTCTCTCAGTTGTGCCTGAAATTTTCACGATAAATTATGAAGAATGAGAATGACTTCTTCGAAATTAGAGACGGTTCATTTATAATTTAAGCAGTGATGGAATGTAAAGAATGCCATACATTTCTCATTAATCTGCAAACTTTCAAATTTCTCCAAGACGCACTCAGTAATGCTAAACGGCTCGAGGACAGAAATAGTTTCGAGTGTAAAAAATACTTTACTTTTATTACCGTCTATATTAAGAACCAAATTTTGTCAAGAAATGCCGTTTTCTATTCTTAAGTAGAATTAATCATTAAATTGTTTTATTTATAGTTAATACAATAATTTAATTGCAAAAACCGTTCATAAATGTAATGAAAATTACTGTTTACCCTTTGCCTAACGACCAGTCAACTGAAACTAATGTTGTGTAAACTTAGGAAATATATCTCAAAGGAAATACAAGCTAGGGTATGAAAAGGTCTAAGATTATCTCTTTTTGTCAAGAACTTGTGATTGAAAATGGCATGAGCAATGTTACATATGGCATTTGCCCCATGATTGTAGGTACTGTTATTTGGTTGGTATATGAAACCGTTTCAACTGTCACAACGTGTAAAACCTGGAAAATATTTTGCAGCGGACTGAAACTAAATAATAACATTATTGCGTCGACCGATTTAAAAAAATATTATTGCGAAGAAATTAGTTGGAATAATTGTTTATTTGACGATTTTGGAACTTTATCTCTAAATTAGAGAAATTTTGATTTGCGCTGAAAAAAATAGTTTTAAAATAGAAATTGACGCCGTATCGTTTTTGAAAATTATAGAATACATATGCAGCGTGCACTATAAACAGTACTGGATTCTAATGCTGCTTTCATGTGGTAGGATAAGTTTGAACCTCACTTTATCTGCGGAACGCTTACTCATTAGGTGTCACTATCGGCGTCAACTCTCGAATTTATTCCTCTCGTACCGGCTAAGTTTAGTTCAGCCAGCCTATTGTCGCTGTCTTTGCAGTGATCCTGATAGAGCGGTTCTAGGGTTTTAATCCGGACAGTGTTGGATTTTCGATGCTTTTAGCTGGATATCTAGGTATCGAATTCAGCAGCTGTCTGGAGGAGAATTCTAACGGTCAAAATTCAACACAAGAATTCAGAAAGGTAGTTTTCGTTGAATTGACCTCTCAATACAAAGCAAATGCAGGAGTACAACTCTAAGAAATGGGCCACGGAGCCATCTTTCTTCCTCTTCCTTGTCCTTTGATTGATTGACTGATTGATTGTTAGTGACTCCGGGCGCGCCAACTACGGAGGTCATTAGTCCCGTAAGTGTAGTGCAAGTTTTTTCATCGGGAGGTGGCGGTGGTCTTTCCCTACAGCACCAACATACCGTCGATTAGCGGGGTTTCCCCAATCAGGTATCTCCCACCAGCAATGCACCGCCCTAGCCGAGACAAGTTCTAAGACCCCGACCGGTCTTCCGAATTGCGTGGTAGTCTTGTGCATGTTAGTGTAAGTGTGTGTGTGTAAGGGGTGAGGATACGACAAGGAAGAGGAAGGAAAGATCGCGCGCAGTCTGTGGCCTGTTTGGTAGCGTACTGCTCCGGCATTCGCCTGGTGTTGATCGGAGAAACCACGGAAAACTACCGATCACAGCAGCTGGCCGCTAGAATTCTACTCGAGACAGCGACTGAATTCGACCTAGCTGGAAAGCTAGTGTCGAAAATCTTACCTTTGTCGGGACTCGTACCTTGGACCTCCCGATCAGAGACACTAGAGTGACATCAGTTGATGCCCTGAGCCACTGCTCACGGTCCCTTGTCCTCTCTTCTCCACTTACACACTTTTACATTAAAATGCATTACACTATTACGCCTGCTGGGAGACCAGTCGGAAGCTTAGTGCTTGTTCCAGCTGGATGTGGAAACCTCCGCCCCAAAGGTGACGTGTAGGTGGGTACCGGATCTTACCATCCAGTAGAAAAGAACATCGCCACCTCTTGTAGTACAAACATTCCATACACTAACGGTAGTAATGACCATAACATAGTCCAGAAACATCAATCAATCAATCGATCGATCAACCAATTCCGTTCGTACCTCTTCAAACGGGACCCTTGAGCCATATTTCTGTTTCTGCATACGTTCGTGGGCTATTTCTCTGTTCAGAGCTTTGTTGTGATACTTCAGTTATTATATGTGACTTGTGAATACGAAGGATGAATTGAGGAGCGAACATAACCGAGCGGGAGTTCGGAGAGCACTCAAGGCCCTTCAAGTAAGCAGAATTCCCGACATAAATGGTCGTCTGAAGAGCGGGATTAGGTGAACGTTTGCACCACTCCATCAGGAATTGGCGTAATCCCTCTTGATGTAGTAAACAGACCAACCTTATTGTTCCTGAGCCTCCGCCCGAAATTCTCGAGTACTCATGCACTCGCTGTGTGCTGTACACTCATTATCAGAAGATCCGTGAGCAAAATGGATATTTAACCCGGGAGGGCTCGCAATAGATCTGTGAGAGCGAAGCCACGGCAATTCTATGTTCTCGAATTATTGCGATGTATTAGTCGTCAGATATTTCATGTATTCCTTCATTGTACTTTTCGGAGATTGCCTGGCCTTTTATTTTTATCCTTTCGCTGAAACACGTCTCGTGATCATGTTCAAACTTGATCGCTGCGTTGCACGATACGCTGGGTGCAATGGCGCCAGTGCATTGTGAGCTCAAGGCCTGAGAGGTACGTATCATGGCACTTGTTTCAGCCGCGTCTATGACAAGTACTTATTCAGAAAATGGAATAATTTAACTTATCTACAATCGACTCTCACAATTTCTTACCAAAGAGAAAGAAGATGTGTAGGAGACGTCTGTAAGGAAGTGAAAAAAGAGTGTGTTCTTTGCAAAATAGAAAAAAGACAAAGACTTTCTAAATATTTTGTGAAAAACTAAAATATGTATTTGTTTACAACATGACAAAATAATTTTAGTAAACTGCATTTAATATTATTTAATAGGATAATATAATGTTTAATGACTTTTGCGTGTACTTTTCAAATTTGTACCTTTCTCACCATAACTATTCAGACAAGAAGTCTGAATTGTAAGATTCATTAACAATTGAATTGAGTGACATGTTCAAACTAAATAAAATACGTATTTGATTTAAAAGAGCTTCAGATCGTTCGCAGTTTTCGAAAAGTTTCAGCTTTATCTGAGAGATACATTGCGGGCACTGGCGTGAGTCTGCTTATTGTGGGAACCCCGGGTTAAGCAAGCCATACTCAGACACAATGCGTTAAGGTGGTATTCATGGGAAGCGTTTTTTTAATAACCTCAATGCCCAGTTCTTATATTTGAAATGTGAAATGAACAATTGGAATCTTATAGTTTCTTCCTTGAATTAGATATATTTGATCTACTTAGGATACACTCAGGTATTTTCAAATCTAATCTGAAATTTAAGATTTTTTTTGATTTTTTTGTTCAAAATGTGGTTAGTAATTTCATTAAACAAAATGAATATGCCATTAAATTTATTCGTTATAATTACTTCTTTGATCACACGAAAATTTCACATTATCATTATGAATGGTGTGCATGTAATCAATGTTTAGATATAAAAAACAATTTCAAACCATTTCCTTCAATACGCCGTATCGTTTTAGTCACAAAAGTCTGTACCACGGGCGCTTATTACATTAACGAAACACGCTCAGTTAATACAGCACACCATAAAAGTCTCTTCGCAGTTGCACTTGGATGGTGAGAGAGCTGTCAACAGAAATTATGTTGGTAGCATGAGCTGTAGCTTGAAATAAAAGAATACGCAAATTGCTTACTCACAACAATAATATAGAAGGACTTTCCTGAGGATGAGCCAAAGTTACAGTTCGCGTAACAAGTAAACATCACATGTAATTCAGAGAAGTATCCCTCCGCCGCGACAGCTGTTCAGACACGCCCCTTCGTTAAGTATTAACGGATCCTGCGAAAACATCCCTATGCAGAATTCTAAGAGTTTTGCTGAGGTATATGCACGTACGCGAGTCCGGGAAATATTTGAATTTCATTACGTATATGAAAAATCTCTTAACAAGCTCTCACAATCAGTAAAAGAAAACTGCCACGAATGTAAATAAAAAGCTCTCAATTACATATCGCCATACAACAGCACAATAGACGGAAACACGTGCACCAGTACGCATCTCGATTTTAAAATAAACATAATATTTAACACACAAAAAGTCACTTCAATATAATGTTAACAGAAAAAAAGAATTTTTACAGAAGAGCAGATAACACTGCACTTCCTAATTTCAATTATTTCTCGAAGCGCACTATATTTTCGTCGGACGAGGACATTACAAAAGGAAGTGTTGAAGCCATTTACAAGTTAACAAACTGCAAACGAACCAATTCAGGAAGGGAGTCTAATGGACTCGAGGGCACAATGACCACAGAATCTTCTGTTATGTTACCAGCACTAGCTGTCACTTTGGCTCATCCTTAGGAAAATCGTTCTATAACAGATGCTGAAAGTGATGTCCCCTTCACTTGTTTCCCAGTGATCTGGTTGCTACCAACATAAATGCAATTTATAACAGGAGACCCTGATTCGGCTCGGAGCGGAGAGATTTTCCTGGCGCACGTTATCAGAGATCAATGCCACGAGTAAAACACGAGCGCCACCACGAGAGGCAGTCCAGGCAGAGATAAATTCCCGAGGTTTTTCCCTCACGATTTTTTTTTAGTCTGGGTGGAGGAGAGGACACGTCGCGATGAGAATTTCGACGGAGGGCCAGCCATGGAGGATTCCCTGCTCTTCTCATCGCCCGCATCCGCGGCCCCGAGAGTCGCCTAATGCGCTTTCTTTCGTCTCTTCAAAGCAGCAGGACGCGCTGAGGCTGGGAGTGGTCGCATGGGCTTTAGTAGCGTTGCCCACCCAACGACGCTCCGCCAGAGGAAATTACCAGCGGCGTAGCGTCACGGGACGCTAAGATGCTCAGAAATCCAACGAACATATTAATAAAAAAACCGTAAATATTGTACTGATGATCTTATAAGTGGTTCGTTGAGCGAAAAACGTTTTGTACAAATTTTAAAGTGATTTTCTATGATTGAATTGGCCGCTTTGTTACAAGCTGCTTTCTCATTGCTTGGACGCTAAAATGTCTCTAGCGTCGACCGCGAGATCGCGACGGACAATGATCCACGCACAGATGGCGAGATTCCCCCCCTTTCCACTGCTGATCCAAAGATTCCCATAGTTTTACCGTGGCATACGACGCGAAAAGAGGCAAAGGATCAAGTTGATCGTTTGTGCACGAGAGAGCAGCACATTTCAGGTGTTCAATAAATTATATTTTTCTATTCCCATTGTATAATTCTGTCATTTGATGGCTGCAACCCGTTGAATAATGATACTCATTACGATACAGATTTCATTATGTTCAATCACAGATCTTGTCCAATCACAGATAAGTTTACAAACGAAGTTTTTCCCTTCATTAATAATTGAGCATCGTTCTAAAACATTGCACTACACTTAAGGAACTAAATTATTTAGCAGTTGATACATTCCACTAATCTATCAATGAATCACGCCACCTTTATTCTGAGACTCCTCCGCAGACAAGCGTGGAGCGCAATGTTCATAATGGAGAAAGCAGGCAATGCCCCTCTCGCGGATCCGTTCTAGGGCCGCTGTGGCAGCCACAGGATCCAGGTGACCGTTGCTGTTTTATTGAGGGCGTCACCAACAAAATATGCACTACACTTAAGGGACTAAATTACTTAGCAGTTGATACATTCCTCTAATCTATCAATGAATCACGCCACCTTTATTCTGAGACTCCTCCGCAGACAAGCGTGGAGCGCAATGTTCATAATGGAGAAAGCAGGCAATGCCCCTCTCGCGGATCCGTTCTAGGGCCGCTGTGGCAGCCACAGGATCCAGGTGACCGTGGCTGTTTTATTGAGGGCGTCACCAACAAAATATGCACTACACTTAAGGGACTAAATTACTTAGCAGTTGATACATTCCTCTAATCTATCAATGAATCACGCCACCTTTATTCTGAGACTCCTCCGCAGACAAGCGTGGAGCGCAATGTTCATAATGGAGAAAGCAGGCAATGCCCCTCTCGCGGATCCGTTCTAGGGCCGCTGTGGCAGCCACAGGATCCAGGTGGCCGTGGCTGTTTTATTGAGGGCGTGGAGCGGGGGCGGGGCGGAGCGGGGCGGAGGGCGAGATAGGGCGGCGGTGAAAAGCGCCCGTGTGGCTCCGCTGACAGCTGTCGCGGGGCGGAAGGCGGGCTTATGCATTATAGGCGCCCGCCGCCCCCGGCCAGAGCGCGGCCGCCAGCGAGAGACGGAGAGAGCGAGCGGCTTCTTTTAATTTCTGCGCGTGGGATGTGCGACGGATGGGAGGATTTCTTTTTCACGTGATTATTATACTCACGGAAGTCTGTATGCAATGCCGAACCATAACTTATTTACGATTCAGTATTAATATTATTATGACTATTAATTGCCATATTATTCATAGTAATTATAATAGTAATAACAATAGTAATAATAATAATAATAATAATAATAATAATAATAATAATAATAATAGTAATAGTAAAGCGATTCTCTCCCACATGCAGTCTGTCGTAAATGACTTTAGCAATGCCATCTGCATGATATTTGGTCTTGGCAAGTGTGCGAAAATCAATTTAAAAAGAGGTAAAGTGACAACGTCAATGAGCATTCAAATTGATATGCACACCGTGATTCAAAATCTTGAGCCAGGTAAAACTTACGAATATCTGGACATTAAAGAATGTGAATACATTTCTAATGACACAACGAAAGAGTGAATTTGCAGGGAGTATAACACAAGAGTAAGACGTGTTCTGCAGTCCACTCGGAACTCCAGGAATAAAATATCAGTAATTGGCAGTTTCGCGGTGCCTGTAGTCGAGTACACTTTTGGACTAGTGGTCTGGACTGAGCAAGAAATTCAAAACATAAATCGCAAAAAAAATTAACCTGCTTACAATGCATCATGTCACCCAACCTCGAGCTGATGTACAGTCATCCTCACAAAAATTTACCGGCAAAATCTTCCCAATCGCACCAACAAACATGGACACCCTGCAGCCAGGGGGAGGGCAGGGGGAGGGGCGCGTTGACCAATCGCTAGCAGGTAGAACCACAGTTGTTTCTGATTGGTGCAACATCTCAAGGGGTAGAAAGGACGCTGTCTCAAGGGGAAAGGACTAGATCGTTTACATACGAGACGGAAATATCGTTATATTTCCCTGTCGAAGGAGAGATTTTGCTTGCGGGTACACCACGACGAAAAAATATATTTGTGACTGGAGTTTTCCGTCCAGAATTACTGTCAATATACCAGTAAATATTTAGCATTTTAGCTACAATTAGCAAATGATTTGTAACTCTCGTCCTACTGTAGTTTTGAGATGTTCATTTCAGGCACAATTTACGGAGCCTTCCCGGCCGTTCTAACACATCTTTTGAATTTGTTTATAAAATGTTATTGTTAACGAAATTGTTAAAAAATATTAATTTGTTCTTTTCGGTTCTGAATCATCGGGAGACTCTTCTGTCTTAAGATTTCCAAAAGTTGGAAATTGTTTATAAATTTGAAAATGTTTCCATTTTTTATTGTCTCATCTGAATGCTGTTTAAAAGCGATACAAAATTTCGGAATCTGATCGGTGCTAGCATATTTCGTTCTTGAGATAAGTGTAGTTGTTTATAAGAAATTAACATGATACAATGACTTCATTTGTTTGCACTTAACACAAGCATCCTCAAAAACAACAGTTCTCCAATGTCGCGCTTTTGCCTCCCACATACGATTAAAAAGTATTTAGCGTAAAAACAAAATTCTGTGGCCAATTTAATTACCCTAATTCCGTCTTTTTATGGCGAGTATGAACATAACTTTTATTTTCTTTTTATATTCTCTTTTAAGTCCTGCAATTTGAAGTCGATATTTTAATCAAATAGGGAGGAAATTGATTATAAAAAATATTTTTCAAGATCCATAATGTCGACTATCGGCAAGGTTGAAGTACGTCACAGATGAAAGTTGCGATAACGCTAGTCGGCGAAAGATAAGGCCTGGAACGACCTGCTCAACGGATCCTTCAGAACTATTTTCTGACTGAAAATATTAATAATAATAATAATAATAATAATAATAATAATAATAATAATAATAATAATAATAATATTAAACGCAACTTAAATTATTAAATATGAGGGATACAAAAACCTTATAATTGTTTGAAAAAGTTAAGTGATAATAAGTGCATAAATTAGGAGATATACCTTTATAAAGAATTTGGAGGTAAAACGATCCCAAACGCCGAAAAAGGTTCCATCTGCCGTCAGGCGTGTCATCCTGTCTTGTAACAAATGAGATTTCCCGGTGTATCATTCATCATTGCAAAAAAATAACGTACCTGGAAATATTTCAATTGAGAGATTCAAATAGAAGAATTTTTTACAACGATGGGATACAATAGTTTAAAATACATCTATATATTTAAAAAAATAAGGTATTCTGCCATGGCTTCGTTTAGAGCTTCTACTGAACCGATTGTTGTATTTTTTCTTTTAAATGAAAGAATATGATCCCTAGATGTGTTATCAGATATTGTTTGTGTTTATTCACCAACATTTACGGTATAAATTAAATAATTAAATCATTCTTTAATAGTACGCTTATCAATAGTCAATTGTTTTCTTTCAAAGGGTGGCAGTTTCAAAATCGATATACATGAGTCCATAGATGTGAGTCCATGCTGCTTGATGTTTTGTTTTGATTGTTGAGATTTGTTTACGATTCGTCAAGGTTTTGTTTCAGTGTAATAATTGCATTGTGGTGTAGACAGTTTGCATCTATTTGCTTCTGTGGTGTATTTTGTAGAGAACATTCGCACAGTGAGTTTTGCTCGGTTGTACTGAAGTAGTGAAGTTGTTTACAGGTTATGTTGAATTCCGAATCATTGTCCATGCACCCCAAAACACGCACACGTACTGGGCGCAGAGAAAGAGAAAGTCAGCGTAGGTGTCGTGATAGTGAGGTCATTTCGTTTTCTATTGGGTCATTGTCTATGAAATGTCAGTTTTGTTCTGCTTTGTACTTTTCATGTGAGAGAAATTCTGCAAACATTTTATTGTGTGTTGCTTAAATGTGAAAATAAGTATACCTTCGAGCAATATGCCAGAAGAAATCAAACAGTTGTTTATAGAAGATGATGAGACATCAAAAAACTTTAGAAAGAATATCCTTCAGTATAATAGTGCTACATCTTTTGTGCTGATATTGCATTGCCACCTGGTCATGGGCCATACGTGTTCAAAATTTTGGAAATTCCTCATCACAGAATATCTTCATTATACCCTCAAGATCCAAACAATGCAATATATTGTGAACATTAGTCTGAGTACAGTATTTTACATATATCTCAGAACTCACCGTCAAATTTTGACGGGTTCTCACTAGTAAGATATTACTTCATAGAACGTAATATTCTGGAATAAATAAATTCATTCTCTAACGTGTCGAATGATGTTACGTGTTGATTATGAATCATTCAATCAATTATAATATACATTGAGGCGTTTTAACAACTTTTA
Source organism: Teleogryllus occipitalis (assembly GCA_011170035.1). Taxonomy (NCBI): domain Eukaryota; kingdom Metazoa; phylum Arthropoda; class Insecta; order Orthoptera; family Gryllidae; genus Teleogryllus; species Teleogryllus occipitalis. The sequence goes on along the minus strand of BLKR01009081.1, from coordinate 191,043 downwards.
CACCATGTCTCTACAGTTACCCAACCTTACGGTAGGTGCAAATAATTTCTAGAGGCTGTCTTCCTGTAGCGAGAAATTTTACGTGCTGCTACGCGAGATCTCCTTTAACACCGTCCATAAATCGAATTCACGGTCTTCCTCTTGGAACACATCTTTACACTAAGCCCTCAATCGCCCGAGTGCACCACGGAGCACGGCGATCTAGACGGCTGTAAATGGATATCTGCATAGATTTACAACACGATTTATTGCCTTACTAGCTGTCGGGGCCCTGTTGTACGGAGCATTCATGAGGAAGAAATAAGACAACAGAATAAATTATTCCTTAAGTGAATACACAGCACACCGAATTGAGCCAAACAAGTCCAATGCTTTTTCTTCTTGCTCTTAGTCTTTTTCCTATTGTTTCAATTTTTATTTTGTTTCTTATTGTTCTTATTTATCTTATTTTTCTTCTTATTTTTGGCTCTTTCCTTTCTTCTCGCATTATAAGCGTACGACAAACAGAGAGATCGTAGCAAGACAAAAAAGTAACACAAAAAGTAGAACCATTGTCTAATAAAACAATTCATAACGTCAGAGATTCGTGGGACTGATCCATTAGTATTCTAATTACTTCTTTATGACTTTTATCATTGTGTTTTGGCTACTTGCTTCGATAGATCATGGCTTAAGTGCACAAATGCGAAAACGGGAGGTGAGGCAGTGCTTTGTCACATTGGTGATTGAAACGTGATTGGTCTCACACAGCATCACGTGCAGTACCTGAATATAAATTTCATAGTTTCCATTCATTCATTGTCATAATTATCATCATCTACCCATCATGATAATCAACTAACTGTTCATAAACAAACAAAAACCATCACTGTGAAAACCTCTCCATAAAAGAGAAAGGTATTTTCATCCTGTGCTCTCGGATACAAAATATGGCAACCATCTTCTTCTTCATCATCATAATCATCATCATCATCATGTTCTGGAAGCTCAAGTATTACTCGTAGCTAGTCTTCACTACCATATTTCAAATCAGTATAGTATTTACATACAATTTTTGGAACTTTTAGTTGAACTTACTAATAATATGTAATTTTAAAAACCTCAATCCACTCAATTTGAGAACCTATGTGTAATACATATGTAACTTTCTCTATCTTTTGTGATACTGTGAAGTAAAAGGTAGCTGTTCCATTGTAAATTTTTATTAATTTAAGAAACCATTAAACCCAATAAACAATCTTTTACCACAAAATTCTATTCTGATCATTTTGGCTTAAAGCCAGCGCACAAAATATCACACAAAACTCTAAAAATTATTTTTATTTTGTTTTAAGACTATATAAAATAAATTACAAAGTTTCAAATACGAAGGTGTTTCAAAACGTATATTCAACTTTAGGAATCTAAGTTTTTCATACCACCAATTTCGACCATTTTAAAGATTACGGTGAAATATAATAATAATAATAATAATAATAATAATAATAATAATAATAATAATAATAATAATAATATCTTGAATTCTGTCCAAAACAAAAATAAAATAAAAACAAACAAGAGACAAACACTGCGACGGAAGAGATGCGACAGCGGATGCGGGGTTGAGGTCGGAAGTGGGATCGGAGACTTCTTTTGGAAGAAAAGGGGGGGTGGAAGGAGGGGGGGTGAAGAAGAGAGGAAGGGGCAGTGATGGGTAGTGGTGGTTGTTAGTGATTCCAGGCGCGTCAACTACTGAAGTCATTAGTACCGTAAGTGTAGTTATGTACTAACATGTAAGAACATGTTTTCCATCGGGAGATGGCGATGATCTTCTCCCGCTGGATGGCGACATCCGGCGCCGACCTATGGTCGGCTAGCGGGGTTTCATGCAACCAGGTATCTCCCACCAGCGGGGCACCGCCCCTGCCGGATCAAGCTATAAGCTTTCGACCGGTCTCCCGGAATATTTGGTACTGTAGTGCATGTTAGTGTGTAAGGGGAGAAAATATGACAAGGAAGAGGAAGGAAAGATCGGGCGCGGTCCGAGGCCCGTTTGTTGGGGTACTGCTCCAGCATTCGCCCGGTGTTGATCGGAGAAACCACGGAAAACTATCGATCAGAGCAGCCGGCCGCTAGACTTCTCCTCCAGACAGCGACTGAATTCGAACTAGCTGACAAGCTGGTGTCGAATATCCTGCGACGGTCGGGACTCGAACCTAGGACCTCCCGGTCAGAGGCACTTCAAGTGCCATCAGTTGATACACTGAGCCACGTCGTCCGGTTGCATCGATCGGGTTTCAACCCGCAAACTTGGGTACAACACCCGATTACACCACCAAATCCACAAACGAGAAGTAGCGAGGGTGGGTGAAGAGAAAGTATGACCGGGCCGAAGTGCAGCGTCGCAAAATTGGCGAATGAGCGAGTGGGCGAGTTTGCCGAGGGGGCGAAGCATTTCGGGGCGGGGGCGGGGCGAGGGCGGGGTGTGGGCGGGGCGTGGGCGGGGCGTGGGCGGGGCGTGGGCGGGGCGTGGGCGGGGCGTGGGCGGGGCGTGGGCGGGGCGTGGGCGGGGCGTGAGCGGGGAGGGGCGGGGCGGAGGCAGGCCGTGCAAAGGGCCGGCTGAGCGCCCTTTAGGAGCTCCTGTAGAGGGCGGCTGAGCGTTTTACTGCGCCGCTCGAGGTCTTTACGAGCTGCGGAGCAGTAACGGGCGCCAACGACCACGCAAACACCGCCCACCGCCCACCGCCCACCGCCCGCGACGCCTCAATCGCCCCCGCACGCGTCGCGGGGCCACTCGGCGCAAGGAGGGGCCGCAGCGCAATTCTGCCCCTGAAAGCCCAGTGGCCCTGGCTAAGCACAGGCGCATTGTGACCCCCAACCTTCAGGATTTGGCTCCGTACACTGCTACCAATTCGGATGAAAAGGCTCAGGGTATCAATTGATGTCTCTGACCGGCAGATTATTGGTTTCGTATTTCATAATTCTGCCGGTGGAAGCGCTGTGCTCCTGGGCGAAACTTCTGCGGGTGACGAAGCACGGGGCGCGTTGTGACCTTCCAGGATTTGGCTCCGGACAGTGCTACCAATCGGGCTGAGGCGGCTCAAGTCTTCAACTGATGTCACTGCAGTGCCTCTGACCGGGAGGTCCTAGATTTTGTACTTCTCAATTCTGCCGTTAGAAGCGCTGTGCCCTTGGGCGAAACTCTTGCTATAGAAGAAGCAAGGGGATATTGTGACCTCCGATCTTCCAGGATTTGGCTCCGGACAGAGCTATCCATTCGACTGAGGTGGCTCAGGGCATCAACTGATGTCACTGCAGTCCCTCTGATTGGGAGTTCCTAGGTTTGAGACCAGACGGTGACAGGATTTTCGTCACTAGCTTATTAGATAGGTCAAATTCAGTTACTGTCTGGACAAGAATTCTTGCGGCCAGCTGCTGTGATCGGTATTTTGGCAAGGTTTATCCGATTAACACAAGGCGAGTGTCAGAGCAGAAACTTAACTAACGGGCCACGGACCGCGCGCAATGTTTCCTACCTCTTCCTTGTCACATCCTCACCCCTTGCAGTAAAAAGTGCATTTTCTTCTGATAAGTGCAGTTAAGTGAATTACTTGCAGAAACGTTTGCTCAGGTACGATTCCAGGTGGGATGGATAGTTTTGCGAGTTGGAAATACCTTTTCTACTAGTGTTGTAATATTTATTAACTACATCGAATAATATGAGAAAATATACGCGTTGTTGCATCTCTATTAAAGTCTAGATTTTCGTTATTATCCTACTCTCTTGCTGTTAAATTTCAAACTAACAGTGACTTCCCCTCACCATCTAGAAGACATCTGAGAAGCCTTCTCTACCATCTGAGAAGATATTTTCCTCTAAAATTAGTGTTAGTTAGAAATTTAAGTTTACATCTCCATATGGTACTTATAATTATGCACTATATTTGGTAATTTCAACACCTTAAAAGGTACCTAATTGTAATCTATGGCCATAGAAATTTAGGTAATTACCTGTATTTCATTACTAAGTATAGTTTATAAGGAATATTGGGTTTCAAAAGAAAAATAAAAAATAATGACATGTGTATGATGCATATAAAAACAGGTTTTTATTAATTAAAAATCATACATCAATGTAATCTGGTGTAGCTAACAAATTCTCAAGTTTAGAGTAATTTTGGAGTCTTTTGGGCACTTTAGCTAATTTTTTGGTGCTATAAATAAATTTTTATTAGACAAATAAAAATTTATTTATTCACAGGTATATAGTTCCAACGCCGACCGCTAGGCGGTGTTGTTCTTGACCGGCGCTTGGATTATTGATTTTTTCTTGCTTCTCCGTTGCCTACTCCGTTGCTCTAGCTTATAGACTCCATGTATATAATCGATATGTATTATTCCACGCCTCAGTGGCGGTGAATTCATCCCCTCCACTTGTTGGAGAAGTTATAAAAACGGCCTGCGCGCTGTTATTAGGCCCTTATCATCCCGTATCTTCGGGCGATGTTTGTCGTCTAACTCGTTGCAGCTCTTGCTCCTCGGGTTTCGCCGGCATTTAGGCCGGCCGTAGGTGATGGTAACACGGGTATTAGGTTTTTTGAAGTACACGGATCCACAAAAGGTGGATTTCTAATTTTTGGATGCAGTATTTATACTGCCATGATGGAATTGGATTGATTTCAAATGGTTGTTAATGTGTATGTTAAGGTTCTGATTATCTGGTAAATGTGCTGATACTGTTTCATGTTTGTTAATGAGGCTTTGTGCCTATTTTTTCAGGAAGTTGGAAATTGTATGTGTTGTGTGTTGTTCACGTCGTGCTCCTGTTGTGGGCGGTGACTCCACACAGGCGGATTTCTGTGTCGAGCCTTGATAGCGGCAGAACCGCCAAATCTATTTGTACTCTGTACTCATTGTTGTGTTTTTTGTGTTGCAGAGCTTATAGTTACTTCATGCCTTGAGTAAGACGTAAATCGCATTGGGCCTCTGAGGTGTGTGTTTCCTGTTACTTCATGCCTTGAGTAAGACGTGAATCGCATTGGGCCTCTGAAGTGTGTTTCCTGTCTGGATCGTGGCCCATACGGGCAAATTCCCGTGGTCATTGGTTGGTCCAGTTTCGGCCCCGTGAGCTCGCTACTTTGTGCGGCTCGGGTAACAGGTCGTCCGTCGACGTATGTGTCGGCACGTGAGTGGCGGCCTTGCATGCGACAGCATCAGCACAAAATTGTTGGTTGGTAAAAGTGGTAAAAGTGTAAAAAATCAGAACTATCAATCCAATTCCATCAAATGTGTGTTGCCCGTGATTTCCATCACTAAGGTGTAATTATGGTTGACGAAAACACTGATAAGTGGCATATTTCACTAGGTTTTTGGTATTGTTGCCTCATAGTAGGCTTTAAATTGATAACATTTTCTTAGGTAGAATTTTTATGTGTGACGCCTCCATTTTTGTTGTTTGAGGCATAGTTCAATTTTCCGAGTATCACTCAATTTGTTCATTTTTTTGTATAGAAGGGTAGTTTGTTGATATGCGCCCTTGTCAAAATTGGAATTAATAATTCGTAAGCCGCTCGCGGCCTTAAAGTAGGTTCTGAGACGAGCGCCTTGAGTAATTCTGTATAATATTTTGACAATTGTGATGTTGTATGTTGTACTTCAGGTATTAAATTTTCAGGTGTTGTTCTTGTGATGCGACTAGTGTTCGATCACTTCATTTTTGCATTTATAGAAGTTGTAATTCTGCATAGTTCTCTGTCAGAAGTGTTGTAATCCCTGCACAGGGAACATTTTTCATTGTGAAATAAATTGTTAAATTGTGTTCGTAACTAATGTGTGGTTAATGTCTAAAATAGACACGATTACTATCAATGCTCCTACGGTTCACGAACCTCATGTGTGTCCTTCCCATTGGAATGTTCACCTTCCTGCGAAGTTAGCCCCAGGAGTTAAATGTTGCTCCGCCCCTCCTTAGGTATCTTACCGGTCAATTATTTGCAACTCCCTTTCCTGAGTATTCAGGTGGCGACCGTAAATTTTGTATTTGTTATTAATTGATATTTTGATAGTTGCAAATATTAATAAAGAATTTAACATTTGCTTGGCTTGGCATTGTTATTAGTTTCCTGTCCCCATATTTAACACTTGCCAGCTGCTACCCATCAGTGCCATAACGATTTTTTTTATCTTCACATTTTCTATATTTTTAGTCTCCTAATAATAGAAATATGTCTTCAAAAATATTACAGGTTAAAGAATATTAAAGGTGAAACATAGTCATATATACAAATTTTCATTAAACAATGAAATGTTCTCCAAAAAATGCCGTTTGAGCCTTTCTTAGAGGAAGTAAATTAGTACAAATAGGGACAAGTGTTATCCACTTTCCTGGTGTCAGTGATCTACAATACGATTTATGGCAAAAAATTACCGTTTTACATAACATTATTTCAATTACCACTCAATTACATTAACAATCAATTTCATTAAGTCTCAATTACATAACTTTCTATGTACTACCCATGTAGCGTGTGTGAATGATCAGATCGTTACTTCCATATACCGGGTTCAAACTCCGTGTATTCGATGTGGAATTTCTGAAGGGATAAATGGGTTTGCACCTGGTTTTCTCGGAGTTATTCTCTTTTCAATGTTTCTCATTCCATCACTTCATCATCACACAATTGATTGAGAATAAAAACCTTCATCTCAGGTAACGCCGAAATGGCAGGATACTGACGGTCATAATAAAGAATATAAAATTACGGAACTTCCAGAAGTGCCGTAAATGAGCTCCCAGGGCACATGAGACGTGCGTTTTTGGGCTGACAAGGCACTTATTTGTTTTTAACGAGTGCGCTGATTTTTATAGCATTTGACGGCTCTTAACTTGCCCAATATTTGTTTTCCATTAAGCTCCGTACCGCTAGGGATTTACGTGAACTCATCTAGTTTTTATGTTCCCTATTTTCCTCATTGCTGCACATGAATGGAATATTATCGGTTTGACTTTAACTTCGTGGCAATCACCTTCGCAAATTCTACTTTTTGTTTCTCTGATACAAACTAATTAAGCATATTGTTTCAGCTGTTTTTATTTACTTTCTCAGAGTTCAAATGTCCATATCCATTTGTCGAATTTTCGCCAAATGTCGAATTTACGTTCTTCATTAGGATTTTAGGTCACTTTCTGCACTGAACACCTCTTTGACTTATTACAGCATGTTCGTATGTGTACGTTCTGTGACGCAAGAAGAAGTATTATTGAATGAAGTAACAGTTTTCATTATCAAATTTATAAATGGTTGATTCTGAAAAAGTGCTACTGTACTCAAAGGGGGTAAATCCGTAATTATTACATATAATTAATTGACAAATATATAAAATTTCTACGGGAACTACTGAAATAATGAATTTTTTAAATTTGATTATTTACATATAGTTATTTGAAGTGTACCTCAGAGATTAATTGCTGTACATCAACGATTTTTTCACAAGATTTCTTAAATTGTATTTTATGAAAATCTAAATAATTGCAATTGATATAACTTTTTTGGTTTTTTGAACCCTTTTTTCAATTGTTTTCTACAATATTTTCTAAGAATAGATTTCATTTTTGCAAGCAGTTTAATGCAATATCCCCGTGTTTTGCGATTGCATAAAGAAGAGTACTTTTGGACTTCAAAACAGAAAAAAACTTTTATAAATATCTTTGATGGGTCAGGAAATATGTTTTTGCTTTATCGGAATCAATGGAGTTTCTAATTTCAGAATAAGCTCTTTAAACTTTAGAGTATCCAATTTCTCACAGCACAAAGAGGCACTAAGTACTTTCTCAATATCATATAAAATAGCAATAATCTCTAAAAATAAGAATTCTAGATGAAAAATGTTTGAAGTATCAATATGTACAAAAAAAAATGATTTCGAAAAACGAATAGGAATATTTTTTCGCTATTTTTTTAAGTTAGTAAGTAGTCGATGAAGGTTTACAAAATGAGCTTTTTAACAGTATTATGGATACACTACTAAAACACATTAAACATAAAAATATGGAGTCCTTAGAAACTGATACTAAATGCCACCAAAGAAAAGGTTTATCATGAGGTGAAAATTCCTGTAAATATCGAAAAAACATAAATTGCTTCATAAGAAATTATAAAATTAAAATTTTTCACAATTTCCCGAATAACCTGTTTACATTTCTTCTCTATTTTATATTCAAAAGATTTATATTTAATTGATTGCTCCTCATACTACTCAACTACAAAGAAAAGATAACTATTCACACACCATTCTCCATAATTTTCCGGTTTTAATTTTTTGTTCACGTCTTAGGCAATTTTTCGGCAATGTTCACAATTTAAGTCGTCGTCTAATATTTCAACATCGATTTCATTTTCCCGCCATGTTTTCATCTTTAACTTCTGAAACAGAGCAAAGATCCCGAGAGTCAAGAAGAGGATTCTGTGGAAGTACTTTAAAGCGACTGTGAATAAGAGCGTCTTGTACACGGTGGAGGTGTTTGTGTGTGTGGTGTTTGAGATAAGCTCCTCGTAATTTTGCAGTCTCTCTTGGGGATGCACCATTTCAAGCAATTGACAATTGCAGGAGGAGTTTGCGGTGAAGTGGCAGGAGAGAGCTGGGATAGTGCCATGGGCCACGGCAGTGTTTAACGTGTTGCTAAATATAAGCCTGGAAAGAAAAAATGAAAGAAGGACAGGCAGAGAATATGAGCGAGACATCACAGAAAATGGGACGGCTGAAATTGGATAGAGAAAAAGATACCTGCATTGAGTTCGTTAATTAATGTGATTATATTTTGTACACTGGAGAGAGAAAATTATGGAGTACCTGGCAACTTTTTACATTCGTTTTTTTAAAAAGACCTTTCAGATTGAAGTACGGGATAATGTAATGAAAATTAATATAGATAAAGTTACTTTCAAATTATTGGGTTGAGCGGTTTTACAGCTTGTGTCATTTTGATTACTGTTATGTCAAAAAAATACAACAGAAATAAACAGAAAACAATATTTATTATGCACTTATACAATCCCAATGTTCCAACTCGTACCGATAAGTATGCTTTTCACAATGCAACTATAAGACGTACCAACGGTCCAAAGTTTGAACATCGTCACAGAAGGTTCGTAGTCGTGTTCAACAATTTACTAGAAGATAAACCACAGCGGGTATAGTCAGCGTAGACAGAATTTATATTGTACAGATGTACTCGTTGAAACGCACACTTCCGCTACCGGTGGGTAGCACCAGCGTACTTTGCTCACATCCAGAATTTCTTGTTTAATTCAAAATGCACACGCTAACGTGAGCACGGCAGGCAAAGGCTGATACACAGTCACCATTCTCGGGTGCGGGCTCCCAAAACAAAGTCTGTCCACTCAGGTTTCCGTGGCTTATATATTCGCGGCGACGTCACAGGCAGTGATTCGCCCGTGGAACTATGAATGTAGGGAGATGGCATGAAAACAAACACTTGAAGCCACCTCCGCCATATTGGTGAGTCCAGAAAGCTTGTAGCACAGACACACTGCGTGTGAGGGCTCTGTGGCTCGTAGCTGTGCTCGTGTTCAATTGTGTTGTTTGGCATAGTTTTTAATCTATAAAATTTCTTAAAGAACAGTTTCTTATAGTTACTTATGTGGTTAACGGCTGTACAAACCGTAAGGGTAAACTGGAAATTACTTTCCACCAGTAAGTAGCTACTTCACGTAATTTGGAACATTTAGTAACTGTGTAAGTTATTCGTTAATTTTCGTGAATTTTTTCTTAAATATTTCCTGCAGATTTAAAGCGGAGATCATTGTGGATTAGATCTGTACGAATAGGCAATTAGCAGCCTCGCAATTACAGCAGGTTATGTTCGGCTCTTTTCTAAGAACACGATTTTGATGGAACTTTTTTATCGTGTGTACGTTTGTGTGTGCGTTTGTTGTGTATCGTGTGTGACATTGTTAGAGCTGTAGTAACAGAAGGTGACAGATGTGATCTGGACCCACCATTATGGCGGACTGGCTTCACTTGCTGAACACGGAAGAGGTTGGTAACGACACCTCCATGTATTCATAGGTCCATGGACTCGCCTCAGACTCGCGTTCTGTGTTTGTTTCCACTGCCTAGTCGAGCCCTACCACCGCGCGCTCCCTAGCTGTTCAGCTGTGCGTTCAGCGAAGCGTTCAACTGTGCATCATGAAATTTTCTGTGAAGCAGAGAATATTTCTTTTTGACACCTTCGTTCGACTTAAGTGTGCCAGTAGGTGCCGCAAGAGGTTTTTTCCAGAAATTTCCGGGCCTGAATATTCCACATTGGTCGACAATTCTTGGGCTTGTAAAACAACTTGGCACAAATGGAATTTTAATTGACAGACAAAAGTGTCGAAAGCGCCATGTCCTAACATAAAAGAAGTCGAACGAAATCTCTGGCAGATTACAACCATCTATTAGGAAATCTTTGAGGCCTCCATGATTTCTTTCAACAGGATTTTGCATCTACTCACACTGCTGTTCGATCAATAAACTTTTTAAATCATGTTTATAGTGTCGATAGAATAATCATTCGGGGGTATGGCCTCCTAATCACCTGATCTGACTCCTTGTAACGTTTTCATTTGGATGTACTTGAAAGATAAAGTGTATGCAGAAAACCAGCATTCGGAGGAAGAGCTCTGGCGCTCTATTGAAGAGAAAATCGCAGCAAGTCCTCGAGACTTACTTCAAAGGGTAAACCAGAATATGTTCTGGAGGTGCCGATAATATATTCCAGCCGAAGGACACCGCTTTCAGCATCTTCCTTAAGGTAAGACAAGAGCAGCAAAAGTTCAGTATGTCAGTACGAGAGTTGAGTCAGCGATTCGCTGGACGATTCAACTGGCTGGCACGAATTTTCGGCGAACGATAAAATGAACGCTCTGTACTACAGATGCCTTATTCAGGAATTCAAAAACTCCAAACATAGTGTTTCATGTCGCTCGTACTTATTCTCCAAGGCTAATAAAACAAGGGAGGTTCACAAATACTGAAACAATACAACCGCTATTCACTGTGAAAACAGAGTTATACAATTTTTTCTTAAAATGTAATTGAAATGTTTTATATTTACTAAGATCTCTGCAAATACGTTTGTAGTGGACTTCGATAGTAAATTCTAACATTCACCGTAAGTCAAAACAATGCAACCCAGGTAATTATAATCACTGGTTAGTTTTGGTGAAAGGACATCATCGTCATGCACCGCACGATTGATGGACATTGCATTTATAAACACTCACTAATAATTGCACTTAAAATACTCGATATTTGATCTTTAACATATTATTCTCATCCCTTCTCTAAGATACGCTTGCTCGCGGTGCGAATGGTCGACTGCTTCTGAAGATCGATTGAAATTCGCGCACAGCATAAAGACCAAGACCAACTACATGTACTTGGTCTTAGAAATCACGTTATGAACACATACCATGGTATTCGTGGCGCATAGCGAAGTCACTAACCTTTCATCACTAAGGTCTGGGTTCGATTTCCGTCGAATATCATGTGAAATTAGTTAACCAAACAAAGCTAGGGCTAGTCGAACCCTTGTGAAGTGTCCTTAACCCTAACCCTTTCCTAATTCCTTCCCATTTCTGGCCGCTGGGTAGTGACGCAGGAGCGCGTAGTTGGAGGCACGTACGCGGAGATGCTACCTGGCGGTTCTCATGACAACTGACTGCGACATGACGTGACATTTGACAGATAAAGTGGATAATGGAGGATTACTCCCCAGCGCAAAAAGTGCTTTACGCCCCCCCCAAGGGGCTTGGAGACGCGTTGCGTCAACTTTGACGCAACAAATTTTTATAAAAAGTAGCAGATAAGCGTTTATTATATTAATTTTAAGATGTTATTAAAGTTTATTGTTTATATCATATCACAGCAATAATAATAATAATAATAATAATAATAATAATAATAATAGTAAGCGATAACACATCTGAAACTATCTTTCATTTCAAGCAAAAAGCGAAATTTCATTGAGTAGAAATCTTAAATTTCTTTCTAAACGAAAATCCTTAGCCTTTAAAATGCATGGATTATTTTCCTCGGTCTGGCTGGAAACCTTGCACCTCAATGCGGTCAGTTAATTCATCTGGGAAACTCAGAACTTATAGATTAGTTATCAAACTCGGCCTAACTGCCTCTTTTGATAATGCATCTATCTCGAAATCTAACAAAATAGTACGATGCGAATATCTGAAAACATTTTACCCATTTTGTACACATTTAGAAGAACTAAAATTTTCTCTTTTAGTCTGTCACTTTTCGCATTCAACACTCAATTCATTTATGCAAAATGTGACAGACTGATGTCGATAGTAGGTAGGAGTTTGTGACAGGATTATGACTAATTGCGTACTAATAATTATTACAAAACGTTTTCTTGTTGTCAATAGTGAGCCATAAACACTTATGTTTTAATAACTCTTATTACGAAAAAATCATTTAGGTAATTTTAATATGAAATAATCTAAGTGTATTAACACTCTACTATCACCACTCGTCTAATCTAAATGTTTGATGTGTGAGCAGTCTCAGTTTGTGGAAAAAGGATGCTTCTCGACCTATCGACCTCGTGTGTCAACCTTCTCGTAAAATAAAATCAATGAATGAATGAATGAATGAATGAATGTCTTATTTTACGTGGCGAGACATATGTCACTTAAAATGTCACTTTTATAACTCGTATCATAAATAACAATTACAAAATTAATTTTTGTGTCTATAATGGGCCATGAACACTTATTTTTAATAACTCCTACTACAAAAAAATAGCATACTTAATTTTAACTTGACATAATCTAAGTGGATTAATATTCGATTATTGACACTCGCCTAATACAAATGTTTGATGTGCGAGCAGTCTCAGTTTGTGGATAAAAGAGACTACTCAGCCTACCGGCCTCATGTCTCAACTTTTCCATCCCGCAAAATAAAAATAACACTTATTACAAAGAAATCCCTTAGTTAACTTTACTTGAAATAATCTAAATGTAGCATATTAAAATAACTCTCATTACAAAGAAATATTTTAGTTAATTTTGCTTGAAATAATCGAAGTGTCACAAAATAAAAATAACTCTTATTACAAAGAAATCTCATAGTTAATTTTACTTGAGATAATGTGTCACAAAATAAAAATAACTCTTATTACAAAGAAATCTCGTAGTTAATTTTACTTGAGATAACGTAAGTGTCACAAAATAAAAATAACTCTTATTACAAAGAAATCTCTTAGTTAATTTTACTTGAGATAATCTAAGTGTCGCAAAATAAAAGTAACTCTTATTACAAAGAAATCTCTTAGTTAAATATCTTGATATAATCTAAGTGCATTACCACTCGACCAATCTAAGTGTTTGATGCGCGAGCGGTCTCAGTTTGTGGATAAACGAGGCTTCCGCGGCCCAGATGGCCTTGTCCCGGGGCCTCAGACTAAGGGCCCGCGGCGGCGCTCGCGCCACAAGAGAAGTTTTCTCCATTAATCTTCACGGGTCCTGCGAGGAGCAGGGTAACGAGGCCGTCTACGCGCTAAGTCAGCCAAGGCGTCATTCCGGGAGCACGGCTTTACGGCGCCGAGATGGTGGCATCGCGAGGGGGCTGCGGCGAAACAGCCTCCCTCCCCACACTCTCGCTCCAGGCACGCTACATGCGGTACGCAGCGGTGATACATCTTAAGTTAACAGTGAAGAAACTAAATGCTTGTGAAGATGTTATGGAATGACAGTTATGAATACAATAATATCGTCTCCTATATTATTTCAGTAGTACACATAACGTTAGCAGCTCTCACACGAAACCGATCTCCATAAAGGAGTTCTCAAAATAAAGATAATTTCACGGAAACGTGATAAATTACACATTGACTTTAAAACTATGAAGGATTCGTTAAAAAAGTAACTGTTCATGTCAAACGCAACCCGCAACACTCCGCCGTATTTTTAATCGATATCATTGAATAACTCCCAAACGAAGCGTTTTAAGGCCTTAAAACTAGAAAATTATTAGACTCAAGGCCTCAAAGAAACGTTTCTCACAGCTTAATCTACATGATAAGAACTTCTTCAACATTCTATTATATTTTTGTTGGTTCGAAGATTCTCGATTCTACCACACCTGTTCAGAGTTTGTAGAATATGCAACTGTATGTGAAATTAATCTAATTATTTGATAATCTACGCGATTTAACTACACTGGTCTCTGCTTAGTAATAATGTGAAATAAGAATAGTTTGTGTTGACAAGAGTATTGTATTGTTATCAATTACAAGGAGACATATAAACAAATGACGGAGGATAAGAGGGTCTTGAAGAACAAGACATATTCCAGGCTTAATATGGAAATGGAAAAATATGGAAGAGGGTGGGGTTTAACATGCGAGAGTTCTCGCACTAGTACGCTAGTACTACCAAAATATGCAACAGGAACGGTTGACCAATATTAGCTGTAATGTCGTTTCAAGGCTCCGCTTGGCTCCCTAACTCATGTGGAAATCCATCTTATGTTTTACGTTTGCTTCAATAATCTGGACTACATTTCATTGTACGTTAATTTTTTAAATAGCAACTTTAATGATTGATGAAAAATTTAAAGAACAGTTGAAACATGTAATACCATCATTTTTATTTTTCGCTATGCTATACGCAGTAGAGAGAAAGTTAAGCAATACTGCACGAAAAAACGACGAATTTACGGCCGAAAAACTTATTACAGGGGCCTGGTAAACTGAAGAATCCAGTTGCTAAACTTACAAAAAAGCCTCTAACACATGGTTTAGTCAGAATCCATGTTTCGTGGGCACTTGATGCCGTAAAATCGATTGACGGCAAAACGTCTGATCCATTGTCTGTACGTGAACAACACTAGTGGCTAAACTGTTCAGCCGATTTCTTCCAAAATTTATATTCCACAATTGATCTGGCTTGAATTGCCACCCTTTGATTTTTAAAACCGATCATTTAAATATGGGGGTACTTCAAGTGAAGTTCCTGAGACATTTTCAAAATTTTCAAAAAAAGGTTTCAATGTTTTTTATTATTTTTTATTGGATAGATTGACGTATTTTTACGAGAATGATGCAGACCTCATGTTCGTTAAAATCCCTGATTTTTCGAAAATTGCAAAAGTTCAAAATTACATCGGAGTATTCCTACAACTAAAATATTGAAGATAGATATTTCTTACCTTAATGAAATATGTTTTTTGATGGCAGATTTTGTTATAAAGGCATGTACAATTTTTCGAACATTTGAGTACCTTTCGCGTAATTTTGCGTGAAAATACTAGCGAGAAAGTATGTGCTATTGCACCACCATTTATTTATCACAATGCGTTCGTTTGGATTTCATCCATTTAATAATATTCAAGCTCTAACAACAGACGTTAATCGCAAGACAACAATAATTGTTTTAAAATTATATCTACAGGAAGAAATTTACAAAACCGACGGTAAAAAAACCAATACTTCTTGTTTCCCGCAGTCGATTAATAAACCACATTAGTTGGCTAGCACGGACACTGATTTTATATTTTTCTTAATTTTTTTATTTTTCCTCTATATGATATGACAAGTTTTCTTACTACTGTTACCAACTGGGGTGGCTCAGTGTATCGATTAATGTCTCTACAGTGCCTATGACCGGTAAGTCCTAGGGTTGAAATCCCGACGCTGGCAGGAATTTCGACACTAGTTAGATCGAATGCAGACGCTGTCTGAATGAGAATTCAAATGGTCTGATTCTTTGATTGGTAGTTATCCGTGGTTTCTTTGGTCAATACCAGGGTAATGCCGGAGTTGTACCTTATCAAACAGGCCACAAATAGTAGGCGATCTACCTTTCTTCTTCTTTGTCCCATCTTTTCCCTTTACTTTCATGCATGCTTGAATAAACTACACCTGTCGGGAGACCAATGGGGAGTTTAGTTTGTCCCCGTTGGAACGGTGTCCTTCTAGAGGAGATATCTTAATGGGAAAACAGCGGATTTGATGGTTTGCGGATACGATGGTACATCGGTTACAGTACCGAGCTGTTGAACCCAAGTTTGCGGGTTCAAACTGAATCGAAGCCGTGGTTTATCAAAGGCGAAAAAATCCTTTGTACGCCACCCTTCGGAGGGGAAATAAAGCAGGATGTCCCATGTAGTAGAGTTACTGCATGTAAAAGAACGTCAAGCCTAAAAGAAGCCTCTGAGCTAAATTAAAATCACCTGTTTCGTCCCCCAACGTAATACCTCCTATAAGGAGAGTATAGAAACTTGCGTGGTCAGACGAAAGAGCGGGCCTGATGGCCCGAGTCTTGCCCCGTAAAATAAGGCATCAACTAACACCACAAACCGCTGTATGGGTCGACGTCGAATTTCAACATCCAGCGGGGAAGAACACTGCCACCTCCTACGATGAAAAGGCATGCACTACATTTACGAGATCAATTATATTTAAGTTAAGTACAATAAGTTAAGTACATTTATCATACTTTAGTTGAGTTAACGCACCCGAAAACACGAAATAACCAATTTTACTGTTCTTATGAAAGTTGAAGTAAGAGTGATGCGTCACAAATGTGTTTCGAAAACCTTTTCATTTTTTCACTCAGTAAGTAATCTTAAAGTTACTTGAAAATGTTTCATCAATACTCCTCATTCTACAAAGACCCATTTTGAGAATTCCGCGAAGCGAGCTGTGGCTCCAATGCGTATCCCACTTACTAAGCTCTTTTACCGAAGTTGTGTTGCGCTCCCAAGTTTGTTTTCCCTCTGAGAATATCTCATAGATCCTCTCCCAGTCAATTCAGTGAATAAATAACGAACATCAAAGCATGAAAGCGGAATATGATGCTGAGAATATTGTAGTTAGAGACTCGGGAAGAGCTTTTGATAATAATGTCGATATTTTCAAATCTAAGAACTGAAAACACTTCTCTGTTAGGAATCACAGGCAAAGACGCAAAATTATACAACTACTCTCAACTACTGCGAATCTCAGAATTATTAACTGGATTGTATGAATGCATATTCCCCTAAACTTATTGTGAATCTCAGAATTTTTAACTGGATTGTGTGAATATATATTCCCCTAAACTTAATTATTATTATGGTGATAATACCTAGCAATACGATTTTTAATTTTAATGAGACGTTTGAGACCTAATGTTTAGTCTGTTTTTAATATTTTTTAGGAGGAACATGACAAAAATATTAAATTATATCACACAATTAGCAATCATGACAAATATGATAAATTGGTAAAACTTTATCTCGCCAGATGGAAGTCTTAACCGGGAAGAAACTCTATCCGTAAATGAGATACTCCATTTATGTTACAAAACGGCTGCATTTGCTCTCAGATTCCAGGAGTACAGCGCTGGTATTACTGAATGAATGAATGAATGAACAGCAGATAGCAGAAATGGCAACATTGTATTCGCAAACATTTCTACCTTTGGTGTTTCCTTTACAGTCAACGCTCCGTTTATTTCACTCGCTGAAATGCAGCGGTTCCTAGGAGGCAAATGCAAGCTTTCATTAGCAGCACTTTCTGGAAATCTGTTGATAAATCCGGCGAACTTCATTTCCTTTTCACTTGTGCATGTCAGTTAGGGTTTCTCCATGCAGCGAGAGCGCCCAAGTTGTCGTGGTTGAAAGGTCTTTGATGTGGTGGAACTGCCAATCCGGCGTATCTTTTTGCGGTTTCAAAAGCCGACGCTGGACTCGTTCAATACGAAATACTTGCCAGCAGAAATAAATCAAGAACGATTACAGTCAATCAAAATGAAATGAAGATCCCAGTTTAACAGACAGAAATATCCAAGCCCTGTTTTGTCTGAGATAGAGGTGCACATTTCTCTCAGAAGCTCGTTATATTTTAATCAGTATTTAAATCAATTACATTAACGGGCTAATATATGTTTTACAAGTCTTTATCTTCACCGTTATTTACTTTTAAATATCATACACATGCTTATAGTACTTTAACGAAATTATATAGCTTTTATTGGGCATGTAAATGCATAAACGACGGTTCTTCGATAAATCATGACAACTGTATTTTCACAAATCATAGAAATGTGAAGTTCGGTACGTACGCTCAAAACGCTGTTTGAAACTGTACGAAATGCTACCATCAAAATGTACCTGTAGCATTGGTAACTAGTTGGAAGTACATGTGAAACTTAGTACGCTAGATGAAGGGGAACTTCTACTGGAAATCTAAGAAAAGACCGAGTCACGAAATGGCAACGTGGGACGTTGTTATCTCTGTGGACTTCAAATAAGCAAGAGTACTCGACATTGTTGCGTAAATTGTGCCCAGTGGGACCGAAAGTGGTGGCTCAGTGCACCAACTGATGTCACTGCAGCGCCTCTGACCGGGAGGTCCTAGGTTCGAGTCCCGATGGCGGCAGGATTTTCGCACTAGCGAATTCTAGCGGCCGGCTGCTCTTATCGGCAGTTTTCCGTAGTTTCTCCGATCAACACCAGGCGAATGCCGGATCAGTACCCTACTAAACGGACCGCGCACGATCTTTCCTTCCTCTTCCTTGTCCTATTCTCACCCCTTACATACACCATTGCACTAACATGCACCACACTATCACATATTCCGGGAGACCGGTCGGGAGCTTAGAGCTTGTCTCCGCTGGGGCGGTGCCCGCTGGTGGGAGATATCTGGTTAGGGAAAAACCCCACCAATCGACGGTAGGTCGGCGCCGGATCGCGCTATCCAGTAGGAGAAGATCACTGCCACCTTCCGATGAAAATCATGCATCACACTTACGGGACTAATGACTTTGGTAGTTGAGGCGCCCGGAATCACAATCAGTGTCCAGTGCGTGTGCCCAGAACACATTAAGAAAATCTGTGTGAGACGTTCATCTAATGCTCACAATAAAACAATCAGAATAGAGACTAGAGATGTTTAAACAATTTTGTCAAACTACTTTATTGAATAATCGTAATTCGAAGTGTATCAAGTGCACAAAACATGCAGAGCACAGATTTTTCAAAACAAACATCTATTCGCATATATTTGAGTATATTTGTGTAAAAGCATAATATGTGCATACTTGCGTAGCATTTCATAGAATTTGTTATATATTAACATTCTAATAAATTTAGTAGTATTTTGTAACTGGTCTGCGTTTTAGATACCATTACTCTTTTATATTGAATTAAAGAACGATTTGTTCGTAAAATATTGTTAATATTAATATTTTAAAATGGATTACGATGGTAATCCACGCGACCAGACGCGTCCTAATTTTGTGCGAGTCCACTGAAGGGTTAATAATGCTATAGTTATAAGCGTTATAGTTGTTAAACTAGCTTTGCTTAGTTATTTTTGTAGCATTAAAACTATCTTACGGGCAATAGGAAATGATTTTATTTAATAACTTCAAATTCTATTAGGTCGTCAATTGAGGTGTTCAGAGCACAAAGAATCAAGTCACGTTGAGGAACTTGTGAGAAAAAAAATGCTTAATTTTACGGAACATTTAATTTTAGGGAAATGTTTACAGTGTTTGAGCATTTATAAGCGTTTATTAGAGTATTGGAACATATCTTTTAAGCTCACAAACGAGCTTCTTATAGAGATATTAAATTCGAAATATGTCCAATGTGACCAAAAATAGATTTTATTCCCTGGTGCTCTGAAGGCTTCAATTGTGACAATGTGTTTTATTTCGACATCATGGCATAAATTAGTTAAATTGATCATTCTTACTTATTCAATTGCAATTTTCCTATAAACTTGACATTTTACACGTGCTTCCTGTAGTACATATATTTTGGAAAGTTAAAGAACGTAACATAAACGCATACATTTGAATGATGATTTGATGAATTATTTGGTACTTTGCCTTCTTTGGTTTTGGAAACCGCCCTCTAGCATCTACCAAAAACCTCTCCAAGAAAGTACCCATGAAAAGACGGGCGTCTGTGAAAATGTTGCCAACCAGAGGCAACTTTTCCTCTTCCGACGGTCATAAATATAAACACCAAGGTGCGTCGTGATATATTTACTGCAAATTGCACTCATAATTCACAAGCGTACCCACATTCTTTAAGGAAGTTTTACTATAAACAATGCAGGTAACATTGTGTTGTGTTTGCTCAGGGTTAGGAGAGGCTTGTTACGAAATGAAATGGGTTGTAAAATGTATGTTATTATTTTGGAAAATATTTTACCTTCGCTAATTAACTTCATCTTTAGGCATCAATTGCACCAAATGAGCAAATTTGGTCACTTGTTCTTATTTAAGAGAAACTTGAGAAAAACTTAGTTACATCGCCAATTTCTATAAAAACCTTTAGAAAGATGTTACACTTAATCTTTTGAATCGATGAAAATAGCTCGATTATTTCAAATTAATTCAAGTGGCTCAAAGAATATAATGTGTTTTTATTTTGTAGAATTTTACATCAACATGTTTATTTAGTAATTTTCTAGTAAAAGCCGGTTTTCCCGCAGTACAAATAACAGACAACATACACAGATAAAAATACAGGTAATCACAAACATTATCCTAGACACAAATACACATGCCTGATATTCAAATATTAATAAGCAGTACACAAGTTTTTTGCAGCAGTAGCCGAAATACTAAATCACAAAGTCCTCTTTGTCGCTGCCAGAGGAAGCACTAACGTTCTTTTACAAGCTTACTCACAGCGCTTCTGAGCTTTGGATGGTCAGTTTTGAACTCCTTCGCTCGGTGGGATGTTTGCTTAACGGTACGGCAATGCTTTTGATATAAACAGACCAATTACTTAAAAAAGAATGCTGTACATTTCAATTTAGGCATTGATTTGCTCAATTTTTTGTGTATAAATTTGTCTAATATTGACATTTTAAGTATTTATTGTTTTGTGCTGATTGAACTTTTAGTTGAACTCAAAATTTGCTCATACTGGTGCTGTTTTCACAGCAGTGAACGTCCCAAAAGAGCAGATTTGAAATTGTTTTGATCGTTCTATCACGAGTAGTTGCACATATATTCAATGGGCAGATGGATAACGCGATTGACAGAAAGCTCGTATAAACTTCCTTTAAAAGCGGGTCGGAGTTTCATTGGCTGGGATTGGCCCGAATTCTCGTTTTTTATAAGTTCTCTCTCTCTCTCTCTCTCTCTCTCTCTCTCTCTCTCTCTCTCTCTCTCTCTCTCTCTCTCTCTCTCGCTGTGTTCACTGTATTGGAATTCGAATTCCGTCTCCTTCACTTTTTTTTTCGTATGCCCCCACTCCTTCCTCTGTTCCTCTCGCTCGCACCACCTTTGTTTGCAGAATCTGTTCTTGTGTTATTGACCTATTTATATCTATCCTTCTCTCTTTGAGCATACACCTTCAATTTTCCCGCCCTTTTGGCTAGTGAATTTGTGTGGGCTTGTGGTATGTGTGGGTTCCCACTTCGACCAATCCTCTGCGTTTCTAGCTTCCCATCACACTCTCGTCATCCCGCTCTGCCTATAGCCAGCGTGTTCTGTTGTGCTGATTTCTTCTTTCACGGTTTCCTTCCTTCTGTCTGTCTGTCTGTCTCTCTCTCTGATTCTATCTCCCTCTCTCTCTCCCTCAGGGCATGAAATTGGTTTGCAGGCGTTTTGTGATTTCTCTTTTCTACATCTCATTGTCTCTTGCTCCTTCCTTCTCTTTCACACAATTTCCATTTATCTGATTTTTCCTCGTCACTATACCTCCGTGTACCCCCACTCTCTCTCTCTCTCTCTCTCTCTCTCTCTCTCTCTCTCTCTCTCTCTCTAATACCTTGACATTTTGTCTCTCCCCCTTTTCATCTCCTGTCCCTTTAACATTGTTTATCTGCGACAGTGTGGTGACAGGATTTTCGCCACTAGCTTCATAGCTAGGCGGAATTCAGCCGCTCCCTGGAGAAAAATTGTTGTAGCGACTGGCTTTTCTGATCGGTAGTTTTCCGTGCTTTCACCGATCAATGCATGGCGAATGCTGAAACGGTGCTCTAAAAACGGGCCACGGACCGCGCACGATCTTTCCTTCCTTCTCCTTGGCCTATCCTTACCCCTTACTTACACACATACGTACACTTAGTGATTGATTCATTGTTAGTGATTCCGGGCGCGTCAACTATTGAGGTCATTAGTCCCGCAAGTGTAGTGCATTTTTATCGAGAGGTGGCGGTAATCTTCCCCCACTGGATGCCGAGATTCGGGGCCGACCTACCGTCGGCTAGCGGGGTTTTCCTCATGCTAGGTATCCCCACCAGCGGGGCATCGCTACAGTCGGGACAAGTTTTAAGTCCCTTATCGGGCTCCCGGAATGTGTGGTAGTGTAGGGTATGCTAGTTTAAGTGTGTGTGTGTAAGGAGTGAGGATAGGACAAAGAAGAGGAAAGAAAGATCGCGCGGGGTCCGTGGCCCGTTTGTTAGGGTTCTGTTCCGACATTCGCCTGGTGTTGATCGGAGACACCTCGGAAAACTACCGATCAGAGCAGCCGGCCGCTAGAATTCTCCTCCAGACAGCGACAGAACTCAACCTAGCTATCCAGCTAGTGTCGAGGCTCGAACCTAGGACCTCCCGGTCAGAGGCATTGCAGTGACATCAATTGAAGCACCGAGCCACTGCTCACATACACAACCACGCAGGTCGGGAGACCTCTTCCGACTGGAGTGCTCCCCCATTCTAACAGATGTGTAGGTCAGCGCAGGATCTCGCCATCCAGCGAGCAAAAACCACCACAGCATATAAACATTCACTACACTGTCGGGACTAACGACCAAATGACGTTTTTCGAAAGCAATAGAATCCTGTGAAATAGAGCTTCATATTTCGCATTTACAGTCACGCTTAAACGCCATTTTCTTAAAAACTGCTTCAAATTTTAAAGTGAAAATTGCTATTTAGGACGACTTTTTACTCTTCTTTAATATTCTTAAAGTAATATTTCGGTTCTAATATTAGGAAACCGAAAAGTTGGGGAAATTTAAAAAAAAATGAACTTTAGGCGGTGATAGATGGCAGCTGGACAGAGAATGGGGCAAGACCATAAAGCCAGCCCACACCAAGGAAATTGGAACACTTAACTACGAAAAAGTCAGTGCCATTGTGTAGCTCCACTGGTTTTCTTTCTTATTATTAATTCAACCTTTCCCTGCCTGTTTCCTCTCCGTTCTACGTCTCTTCACCGCATTGCAACGGGTCAGACCTTCCACTCTCCCCCTCCCCTCCCCGGCTGGCTGGGGAGGTGCGGTGGGGGTGGGGGTGGGGTGATCTCATTCGCGTCCGCTTCTTTCGGGGCGCTGGCGCCCATTGGCGTCGTGCATTATTCAGGCGCATTTTGGCTCCCCATTGGCCACTCGCGCCCAGATTACACCGTCGCGTTGCCACCACTGCGCGCCACGCTAGCAAACTCGCCTGCAGTGGGGGCAACTTTGGGAAGATTAATTGAAAAAATAATTGATTCGACTTCAAAAGGCATTAAGTAGTTAAAAAAATTCCGCCTAACACATTATTCACACAGGTTTTCTTGTACACGCATTCAGTTCTTAATGTAAAATATATATTAAATTGAAAATTCGTTATACTCTCTTCACTGAAAAAGATATCGTAATATTTAATTTCCTAACAATTTTTTCCGACTTCCTCCTGCTGGTTGAGGCGGCCACCATAGAACTTTTACTGATTCCGAAGTGGTCAACGAGTTTGTATATTTGGTGTGAACTAACTAACCAAGACTAGGGGCCTTTGGGCCTCTAGAGCTCAGCGGTTAATGGAATCTAGACCACCCTTAGGTAAGAGTCCTCTCTGCCCTGCAGGACTGTGCGAAACGCTACTTGGTGGCGCCATCGCTTCACTGTTTCCGGGAGCGGGAGAGTTGGCTCAGAGTATCAAGGGATGTCACTGCAGTGCTTGGGACTGGAAGGTCCTAGCTTCCAGTCCCGATGATGGCAGAATTTCGGACAGTGGATAAATAGCCAGATCGAATTCAGCCAGTGTGGGGAAATTAGAAAGCAGGAGGAAGTCGGAAAAAATTGTTAGGAAATTAAATATTACGATATCTTTTTCAGTGAAGAAAGTGTAACGAATTTTCAATTTAATGTATATTTTACATTAAGAACAAAATTTCGGACACTGGATAAATAGCCAGATCGAATTCAGCCAGTGTGGGGGAGAATGCTATTAACCGGCTACTCTGATTTTCTGTGCATTCTACGATATACACCAGTTGAAGTACGGTAGTTTACCGTGGTTTCTAAAATAAACATCAAGCGAATGCGGGAGCAGTACCCCAACTTGGGCCACGGACCGCCAGCGATCTTTCCTTCCTCTTACTTGTTCGGTCCTCACCCCTTACTTACATTTACACTTTCACGCTACATTTGCTCGGTTGGGAGCTTAGAACTGGTCTCGCTGATGGGATATACCTTGTTGGGGAAAACCCCGCTAGCCCACGGTAGGTGTGCGCCGGATATCACTATCCAGTTCGGACAGATCGCCTCCCTTTCTGAAGAAAAACGTGCATTACACCTACGGGACTAATGAGCTTAGAAGTTGACGTGCCGCAATCACCAATTAATCAATATTAGGGATTCGCCCCACCCGAGAAGGTATGCAACGAAAGGATGGTAGCATTAACGTCGTAGCATTTTAGTCATCTGGCCGCACAAGGCGCGGGCCGGGGCGCTGGAGGGGGTGGACCAGGCCCCGGGCTGGCGGGGAACCGGGGCTGTCGCCTTGGAGGGTGCAGGTAAAGCGAGAACAAGCGAACGAAAACGGGTCACGCGTGTCTACTTGGGTCTCGCACCCGCGAGCCGAAGAACTGAGCTCCTCCTGCACGCGTGGTTGACCGATCTCGACTACTACGCAGGCGCAAAAAGATGGACTGTTGTGGCACCGTTAGTGAATCAGAATGTTAGTTAGAGATCTTAGAGATATAAGTGCCCTAAATATGGTATAGAGAAAAACTGGTTCGAAGTTGAGTGTTTATAGAAAACGTTATGGAAGGCATTTTTATTTCCACAGAGAGAACGCGGCAACTGTTAGAGCTGCAGGAATATACATTGATACCGAAATAAAATATACCCCTTGTGCTCTGGACTCTTCACGTATTTTACCGATAGATTGCTATTACAATCTAATGGAAGGCAGCAGTATACGGTATCTTCGGATATATGGTAGTGCCACACAAAAGTATCCGGAAATATGGCAGTGCCACACAACATATTTTTAGAATAACTTTTAAATAGAAAATGCATGAAGTGAGCGGATAAATATGTATTGTGTCAACATGTTTAAGAGACGTACAATGTACAGATTCCTAAATAAATAAATGGTGATTAAATGCAAGTACATTTGCATTCGAGGCTGAGGCTTTTTAAAAAATATTCAATTGGTATAAGTAATCCGGGAGAGTGTGCGGTATAATTTCGGGAGCTTGGTAAAAAAATAATTATCCCAAATTTCGTAGACTCGGAGGGGCTATTTTTTGATGGAGGATTTTCAATTGAAATAGCTTAAACTACTTCCTCTGACAATAGGAAAAGTCTGTAGAGCGCGTGCTCGAATCGGCAACTCCAGTGGTTTTCTTCTATCAATTTTAGGAGGACGCCATGGTAATACCTTAAACATGAATGGTGTTGCCGCTCGTGATTTCTATCTCTTCCTTTCACTATTCTGTCCCTCGAGGAAGATAATAAACCCTCGTAGCCTGGAAACACTTGCCAGTAGTTAAGTGTTTTCGGCAGAAGATTAATCTCCATGCAGTACTGGGAAACCTACTCGCCTTTCGCTCGAACAACTGCGCCCACATATGCCCAAATGAATTGTATGTCGAAGAGGAGGGTGGGAGAGGGAGAGAGAACGAGAGAAAGAAAGAAGGAATGAAAAAACAAAGAGAGGACATACTATACAGACAGATATAAACGGAAGGGAAAATGGAGAGAACGAGACAGAATGAGAGACATGAAAAAACGTAATAAGATGTATAGAAGGAGAGGGGAAGATTGATTGAGTGAATGATTCGAGATTCTGAGCTCGTCAGCTGCTAAGGGCATTAATACTATAAGTGTAGTGCAGTTTTTCTTCTTCGGGAGGTGACAGTGATCTTTCTCCGCTGGATGGTGAGAACCGGCGCCGACCTACGGTCGTCTACCTAGAGTTTTCTCAACCAGGTATCTTCCACCAGTATCTATCACCCACCGGTACCCATATAAGGGGTAAGGATACAAGGAAGAAGAAGAAGGAAAGTTCGCGCGCGGTCCGTGGTCCGTTTGTTAGGGTACTACTCTGGCATTCGTTTGGGGTTGGTAGGAGGAACCACGGAAAACTACCGATCAGAGCAGCCGGCCGCTAGAATGTTCCTTCAGACTTCGACTGAATTAGGCCTAGCTATCTGACTAATGTCGAAAATCCTGCCAGCGTCGGCACTCCAACTTAGGAGCATCCGCTCAGGGGCACTGCAGTGACATCAGTTGATGCCCTGAGCCATCACTCCCAGTGAAACGACACAGAAATATATCAGAGATAACAGACAGAAAGAATAAAGAAGAATAAATTCTTTGAGACCCAGACAGACAGAGAACTACAGAGAAAAACCCGAGAGAGAGAGAGAGAGAGAGAGAGAGAGAGAGAGAGAGAGAGAGAGAGAGAGAGAGAGAAAGAGAGAGATGGAGTGACGGAGAGACGAAGAGTCGGAACGCCGTAGAGGGAGGGGAAGGATGTCAGAGCTTATCGCGTGCGCAGGAGAAAGGTTCCTCCGTCCGCCGCAGGGTGCGTGATGGCGTACGCGGCGTTCTATACCGAGCATTACTTCGCCACTCCGCAGCAGGGTTGCCCAAAGCAACGCGCTGAGCAACTGCCTTCGCGCTGAGCAGGCGGTGAGGATGTCACGTGGTCTGTGGAGCCTCGAACACAGGACCTCATATTGGCTGAGGTGGCTCAGTTGATGTCACTACAAAGGCTCTGACCTGGAAATCCTGGATTTCGAGTCCTCACGGCGGCAGGACTTTTGTCACTAGCTAGATAGCCAGGTCGAATTCAGCTTCTGTCTGGAGGAGAATTCTAGCGACCGGCTGCTCTGATCGGTAGTTTTCCGTGGTTTCTCCAACCAACTCCAGACGAATACCGGACTAGTGCTCTAACCAACGGGACACGGAACGCGCGGGAACTTTCCTTCCGCTTCCTTGTCCTATCCTCACCCCTTAGGCACACACACATACAGACACACACACTTAAATTAACATGCACTTTACTACTGCACATGCCGAGAGACCGTTAAAAAGGCTTACAGCTTGTCCAGGCGGTGCCCCGCAGGTGGGAGATACTTGGTTGGGAAACCGCGCTAGTTGATAGTAGGTCTGCGCCGGATCTCGCTATGCAGTGGTGGAAGATCACCGCCATCTCCCGATGAAAGAATTCATGCATCGCACTTACGGGACCAATGACTTAAGCAATTGACCCACTCGGAATCACTAACAATCAATCTATCAGCTAAGCCGAAATTTATGTCGGCCCCGAATCTCACTTTCCATCGGGAACGAACACCGCCACGTGATGGGAACATGTACTACGCTTACGGAACTAATGACTTTAGCAGTTCACGCGTCTTGAAATACTCAATAATTAATTCAAATATTGTACCTCCTGTACCAAAAAACTTTACTCGCTGTCTGGCCATATCATATACTAACACACCTGCAGTTTACGTTTCTTTAAGGGTCTAAGAATATTTTTGTTTTATTCAGATGATAATAGATTCTGAAGGTTCTTAATGGTTACTATTAAGTTATTAAAGTACGTTTTCATCGCCTCCGGTATTAAAATTTTATTTAACTACTACCGTAGACCCTCTTTGCGGCAGCTCTGAAAAATATTAAACCTGAGTAGTCTAATATGAATTGATTTAGTATCCTATGTTTAAAAAGGTAGTAAAATCAGAAAAAAATACTTTACCTCTGACCACGGTACTTAATCGCCTCACACGCTTCTTCTCGTATCTAAGGTAATACCTTTCTAAGAAAATATCTAATAAATTGCGATTTCAGAGTGTGTGACGTTATCGGATCGTCAATTAGAGAAATATTTGTAATTAAAGTTTTTGATAAATTCCACTCTGAATGAAATATTAATAGATAGACTTAATAGTAAGAAACAGGAAATTAAATAAAATAGTTTTACCTTTAGTTTCATTTGGAGCGATTTATAGAAAATTTTAAAAAAGTTACGAAAACATATTTCAATTCTGCGTAGAAACTATAATTAAATATTTTATTATTTATTTTTTATTCTTCAACTGTGTCACCACCTAAAATTCTGTTTTTCTAAGTTCCCTTTGGTGGAATGTGTAATCACAATGAAACAATAAAAAATCCCTTCCAACTAACTTTGTCTTTTATTCGTGAGAACATGTTAAATGGGATCGCGTTGCAGAGAAGTGTGGATATCCCTGTTACACAGCGTTGAAAGCACTTCACTCGACAAGATAAATGAGAAACGTTTTCTACACGTTTATTTCTCGTAGAGGACACTGCAGGAATTCTACTGTAGGTCAATACTTGGTGACATGACCTCGAGAAAAATCTATTTATACGTTGAGCGAGTAATTTCAGATTAAAAAATCAATGCTATTTTGTACCAGCTAATATTATCAATAAATAATTCTTATATTGTTCGTCACAAGCGCATCTACGTAGAAAATATTATACGTCATTTTCTTAAACCTTATCGGAACATTGCTTTACGTATACCAAAATATTCTTGAACCCAAAACTTGTGCTTTACACTCTGTTTCACTCTAAACTCACAGAACAATTGTTTCATTTCATTAATAATTAATTTCGACCACCTCAATTTTGGCCACAGGAAACATTGACAGAACTCTGCAAAGTTTATATGCTACGCTTTTCCTTGTTTATTTGTTTTTAACGCACAAATTTTATTTTCTTTCCAGTGGTGATACTGCAATACGATGCTAATGAACGTTACCAATTCGACTTACTATCGAGACAAGATGTAAGAAACAGTTGACCAATCACGGTGAAAAAATGAAGCAGAGTGTCATAAGAAATGTGTGTTTATCTCTCCGATCAGGACACGTTGTTGTACTTTATTCCTTTCTGAAATACTCGCCCTGTATTTTGCCATAATGTTCTGATTTACACGTAGGGTAGCCGAGTTAAGTATCAAATTTTTATGTTAAATACGAGATGGCGTTGACAACATTCAGCTGACACATAAAGAGATGTTTGAGATTGAAAGTCCTAGAAAAAGATACACTACGATGGAAAAAGATACACTACGATAGTACTCGGAACAGTTACGTTACCATACCCCGTACCACGCATCTAAAATGCGCGCCATGTATAGGCTTCCAAGCACGCTTCCTTGCAGCTGCGCTGGCTGAAAGGCCTGGCGGGAAAGGACGATCAATCATACAGAATAACACAAGTGCAAAATCCCGCAGGTTGTGCAATGTGTAGCTAATCTGGGGCGTGGGAAAGGCCGAGGGTTAACTCGCCAGAGAGAGAGAGAGAGAGAGAGAGAGAGAGAGGTAGGGACAGATGGAATGGGAGACGGAAAGAGAGTGGAAATGCCAGAGGGAGTGAGAGAGGAAAAGAGAGGGAGGGGAAGGAGAGGAAGAGGGAAAGAGGGAATGGGTGGGAGTAGGAGAGGGAAAGTGAGAGGAAGTACGAGAGGGAAAGAGAGAGGGGGAGAGTTAAAGAGGGAGGGAGAGGGAGGAGAGAGAGGGAGAAAGAGGGAGCGAGGAAAAGAGAGGGAAAAGAGGGAGGGAGGGGAGGGAGAGATAGAGAGAGGGAGAGGGAGAGGGGGAGGGAAGGGAGAGGGAGAGGGAAAGAGAGGGAAAGAGAGAGTAGGAGGCCGAAAGAGAGAAGGGGAGAGGTAAAGAGGGGAGGAGAGTGAGAGAGAAAGAGAGGAGGAAAGGGAGAGAGGAAAGAGAGGGAGTAGGAGAGGGAAAGAGAGGGAGAGTGGGAGAGAAAGAGACGGAGAGAGAGGGAGAGAGAAAGAGAGGGAGGGACAGGGAGGGATAGGTAGAGGGAGAGGGAAGGAGAGGAAGGAGAGGGAAAGAGGAGGTAAAGAGAGAGGAGAGGAAAAGAGAGGGAGACGGAGGGAAAGAGAGAGAGAGGTAAAGAGGGAGGGAGGGAAGTGCGGGTAGTTGCCTCCAAAGCTCTGGCCACCTTTCCTCTGGCGTACCTGCACTCTGACCGCCCTCCCTCTCTCCCCATGCACCGACGCTCCTCCGACCTCGCTGTGTACCTGCAGGGTCTCTTCCCGGGAGGTCCCCTCCCCCACATGCGGCCATCCAACTCCATCGCGCAACTCCACGCCTGCAGGCGACTGACCAGCAGGTACTAGGCCCCGCATGCACTTCATCCAACTCCATCGCTCAACTCATGTACCTGCAGGGTCTCTGACCGGGAGGTACTAGGGTCCCACATGCACTTCATCCAACTCCATCGCTCAACTCATGTACCTGCAGGGTCTCTGACCGGGAGGTACTAGGGTCCCACATGCACTTCATCCAACTCCATCGCTCAACTCATGCACCTGCAGGGTCTCTGACCGGGAGGTACTAGGGTCCCACATGCACTTCATCCAACTCCATCGCTCAACTCATGTACCTGCAGGGTCTCTGACCGGGAGGTACTAGGGTCACACATGCACTTCATCCAACTCCATCGCTCAACTCATGTACCTGCAGGGTCTCTGACCGGGAGGTCTAGGGTCCCAACCCGACTGTAGCAGGATACTTGCTAGATACAGAGGTGTATCTAGGTATTCAGGTGCCAATGGCAAACAGTATTTGCGCCCGAGTCAGGATACTTCAAATACAGGTTGTTATTATTTGTTTGTACTCTAAATAGCGCCTATTATGGGAGACGCCCATCGCACGCGCCATGTCTGTCACACAGTAAGTACGCCTCTGGCCAGATAGCACAAATTCTGTCGCTGTCTGGAGGAAAATTCTAGCGACAGACAGCTCTGATCGGAAGTTTTCGGTGGTTACTCCGATTAACACCAGGCGAATGCCGGAGCAGTTTCCTCACAGGCGGGCCACGGACTGCGCGCGATCGTTCTTAACGCTTTTGTTGAATCCTCACCCTTTACTTACACACATTTATACTCACTTGCCCTGCACAGTTGTATATGTCGGGAGACCAGTCGAGAATTGTTAGATTTCCTCCTCCCCGGGATGCCCCCTGGGGAAGATACCTGGTGGAAGGGAAACCTCGCTCTTCTTTGTGTAGTTTGGCGCCGGATCTCACTATTCAGCGGGAGAAGATCGCCCCCACCTTCCATAAATTAATAATTCATCTCACGGGATTAATGGACGTTGCATCTGACTCGCCCAGATACAACAAATAACCAATTCACGCCTCTACGACCTCCTCCGCCTCACTGTCTCTGTATGCTTGTACCCCCACTCCCTCCACCTTTGCTTACCTCACCTTTGCTCCCTCCACCTTTAGCTTACTGCGCCTCCCTTTCCGCTGCCTCCACCTCCACTTCGCCTGCACCACCTCCACCTCCACACCTAGAACTCCACCGCCTTCAACTTCATCCCTTCAACCTAAATCTTT
The DNA here is from genome assembly GCA_011170035.1 of Teleogryllus occipitalis. Lineage (NCBI taxonomy): Eukaryota > Metazoa > Arthropoda > Insecta > Orthoptera > Gryllidae > Teleogryllus > Teleogryllus occipitalis. The sequence continues at coordinate 159,455 of BLKR01009081.1, read as the reverse complement.
TCTACCTCCCTCTCTTTTACCTTCACTGTCCACACGTTAAATGCCTCCACCTTTCTGCCTACAACCGACGTTGCTTTTAACTCCACCGCGTCTACCTTCATTTCCTCCCTTTTAATCTAGACCTCATATACCTCCCACCCTTTCACCTCCGCTTTGACATCACCTCCATCCCTGCTATCTTCGCCTCCACTTGCATCGTCTCTACCGCCACTACTTTTACCTCCACAGCGTCCTCCTCCAATGTCTTTTCATCGCCTCCACATCCGCCAGATTTAATTTTTCTTTCTCGACCTCCGTTGCTTCCACCACCATCGCCTTCATTTCCACCTTCACTTTCCATGCCTCTACTTCTCCTTTTTAAAATTCTGGTTCATTTTTTAACGTTTCCGAGCCTTATTAGCTATTGAGAATGGAGTGCTTCTTTAATGTAGTCTCTAAGTCACATGGAGTAATTCTCCTTGGGTACAGTCGTTTTTCTGCCACGTCATGGCCTTTTATCCCTAACGTCCAGGGAGTCGGCGTCGTTAGTATCCAGGGACCATTAATGTCTCGCGCTGCTTATCCTGCGTTGTCGTGTTTAGGCAGTTTGGCTACCGACGCCGGCTACTACAGCCTCAGCCTCAGGCCTTCGCGCGTTCACGTTCATCTTTTTTTCTTCCACATCTTATCAGATCTCTTTCCTCCGCCTCCGTTACCATTGTTTCCTCCACCTGCACAACCCGCCTTCTCCAGTCTCACGCTTCTATGTCTGTCTCCACCTCCATCTCTTTCACCTCCAGCACCTTCATCTCCACATCCTACACCTGCACCTTCACAGCTTCACCGCTCTTTCCATCCCTTTCACCCTCCCCTCCACTTCACTAGCATTCATCGGCAAGGCTTCCCCTTTATATAAAAAACATAGAACTTCATTATTCCTAAATTACATGTGATTATTTCTAATGAGAAGGAAAGTCCTCTGTGCAAGTCTTTCCAATGTGTTCAGTGCATACAGAAATGATGCTTATTCAGCGTTTCTGTTCAAGCGAATACCTCCAAAAAGAAGATTTTGTGTTTTTAGAGCCAATTTCATATTTCGCGCAAAGAACGTGCGTAGGAATATAAAGAGCTGGTAATTTTCGATTAATGAGGCGGACGCTATTTTAACGAAGTAAAGAGCCGTTGCAGCCCTTATATCTGGAGGGAACTTCAACGTTGGCTGCACAATCGGTGGACGCGATTTACCCCTTTCCACACCCCCACAAACCCTCTTGGCCCTATTAAAACTGACGATGCTGGGTCCAATTCAACTGCTGGCTAGCAAGAATTCTAGCAACCGGCTGCTCTGATTCAATTTTTTTTTCGATGGAAATCAGATGAATGACTGTGAAGTACCTTTACAAAAGGGTCACAAATTTCTCATTCTTGTCTCTTCCTCTTCTCGTACTCTCTCTCACACACACACACACATACATGCACTACACTACCACATGTGGCGGGAGATTAGAACTTGCCGAGACATGTCTGGAGCTTAGGCCCTTAGGCACAGATTTTGAGAACAAGAAATCTTTCATTTCGTCAGAAAGTGATCTGCTGATCATCTTTCCTTAAAGCGTTGCCTAATATCACATGAATAAAAAGATCTGTTAAATAGAAATCAGAAATAAATTACACGTGTATAATTGCACATAAATCCATTATAAGCAATATCCCACTAAATGTTTATTAGCAAAAAGTAAATATTTTCGACACTTCTACCTGCCCGAGAAGTTTGTAACATAAATTCTGTGTCACTTGTATTTATTTTATACGACATTGCAATGTATATAGTTTCATGCTCTACAATTACATACAATAAGAAAGGAAGTTTATAATAATTTGAATTTTTACTATACAACTGTTAAGTCATTGAGAACTGCTCGTTTTTCCACTTGAAATAATGGGTGAAATTTTGTATGCTTTTCACTATATTTGAACACCTTAAACCTGTGGTGTCTCTCCTAGCTTGGCGAACGACTTTTGATTTCGTCACGAGCTTCTGTATACGTACATGGTTTGAAGTTAATTGGCTGATTGTACGTTGGCTGATGTATATATGGCTTATTGTTCGATCCAATGAAACAAAAATCAGATCTTCCCTAGACATTGAGCTACTGAAATGGGAAACCTTGTTATTTTCTTGCGGTATAAATGTAGTCTGGATTTCAGAGGAAACAAAGCTTTGCGATTGTAGTAAAAATTGCAACACGGAGCCTGTTTAAAAGTGGAATTTACCAAAGTTACGTTCCTCTCTCACTTCTAAAATTGCTTTTCTGATCGGTCGTAAAGAAATAAATGAAAATCTTTAACAATATTGAATATTCATAATAAATTGAGAAAATATATTTTTCAAACAATAAAAATAGCAAACAATTTCGACAATTACGATTTGATTATGCACATAATATACTCTATATATTAACACAGTCAATACATTTTATGTAAGAAATTGGTAAAATGTAAAATATTTTCTGTTACTACGTTTCGGAAACGTGTCTTGTTCTCAACATCAGATACTATAAACACAATACATATCCATATATTATTAAATAATTAGAGTTTCATTTGTTTGGCACCCATGACAATGATGGTGCTAACCTCAATATTATAATTTTTTTCTTTTTCTTCTAATTCGTTTTTGTATGTTGTTATTTACTTATAATTTAACATAAACTGATAATCTCAGTATCATGGAAAAGTTAACTCTCACCGCATAACAGACACGATTTTATTATTATTACTCAATTTATCACACAACATAATTTGAATGTCTATAAATATATGGAGGGCCATATTTGAATAATTATATTATTAATAGAGAGTCAGACATAAGAAATTACAATGTGAACAATCCAAATATTGCAGAACATACGTGCGACAGTTAATTGGTTTCTAGTTTATAGAACGTGTTCCTGTTATATAAAATAATTAGAATGCCAACATCTCAACTTGTATTTCGTATAAATTCAATTGTGATAGACGTTCTTGTTTATTCTTTAATCCAGGTCAGAATTACTGTGAACGCAAAAGTGGAATCAACTCTTACGGCCATTCATTAAGAGGAGTAATGTTAATCAATCACCACGGTGACTATGATTGATGGCAAGAAATGCCAATGCCAATCTCATATCGACTACTGATAATAATTACGTGTTCCAGTCATTTCAAAGCCAGGCAGCACAGCTGCACTCGAAATTTCACATCAGACGGGACTCGATCTTAAAACCTCCGGCTTTTCAGTTTCATAGTCGGTTGTAACCTTAGGTTACAGGCTAATTCGCCAGTCACAAAAAATGTGAGGGTCGGGGTAAGAAGCAGGTAAGTCAACTTTTCCAATTCTTGAGAAAATGAGAAATTAGCCAATGGTTTGGCTTGACTCTTCTCTTTTCTCGCTGCACGCGAATCTTTACGCAATCTGAACGCAAATAATTAATGACTAATCTGTTTTTCGACCCGTGACACACCTCTAAGATAAATTTTTCATCTTCTAGATTGAATGATACCACTAAATTGGTTAAAAACGATTTACCTATTTTCCCCTAACCCTCCATTTTATTTTCTACGTAGTTGGCGGTGTTTCGAGTCATGACAACAAAGATTTTTTTATTCGTGTGATTTTAGGTATTATAACATAATTATTAGACATTAGTTTCAATGTCAAAATATCTGTATGTCAAAAATAAAATCAACAACACAATACACGGGAATATGAAGGAAAATTGCAAAAACCGAAAACTCCTGGTTCGATCCACAGTCAATACGGTGATGAAAGTTTCCCCATCTATCATGCCAGACCCGTTAAATCACTTCCTGAACTACAGAAGTTAGTTCTTCTGTATCCGAGCAGCAGGGCAGATTACTATTCGTTACACCCATTGGGCGCTGCCGTCTCGAAAAGTTTAGAAAAGTTGTTGGGACTCAGGACAACATTTGCACGGGAAAATGTCAAGGAGGAACGTCTTCTTGGGTAATCTGCACGCGAACCTACGTCATGAACTTTCGCGGCGGATGTGACGAATTTTGGCTCAAAGAGCTGGGGCCGTTTAATTCCCGAGCCTCTCCCTCACGCCGAGGTTCGTGCAAACGCGAAAAAGGTGAAGGAAGCAGTGGCAAGAGGGAAAAATTGAAATGATATCGCAGACTCGAGACATCCCCAAGGGCGTTCGTTAAATCACATTCTCCTGAAGATCCAACGCAGTATCATTATTTCGTATTGATTTGTTAATGGTTTCGGAAGGTTTGAAAACGAACGTTGTTATTATGGAATGAAAAATCGTTAGGGTTTTGCGTACGTTGATTTGAGAGGCGAAGCAAAAGCGTAACATATGCAACAGCGTTCCGAGAAATCGGAAAGCAAGCGCTCTTGTGGAAATCCCGTTATATCCGGCTTCTCTGCCTTTACGACACATAACCAATGCGGGCGACACCGCCCCTCCAACGCCCACACTTTTCAAACTCGCCCTTGCGCCAGCCGTCGCCCTCGCCCCCGATACTCGCCTGTTCCTTCCACCACCCACGCCCCCTTCACCCACGCCCCTTTCACCCACGCCACTTTCACCCACGCCCCTTTCACACACTCCCCTTTCACACACGTTCTTTTCACCCATGTCCCTTTCACCCACGCCCTTTCACCCACGGCTTTCTCCCAGGCCACTTTCTCCCACGCCCCCTTCTCCCACGCCCCCTTCTCCGACGCCCCCTTCTCCCACGCCCCCTTCTCCCACGCCCCCTTCTCCCACGACCCCTTCTCCCACGCCCCCTTCTCCCACGACCCCTTCTCCCACGCCTTTTCACCCACGTTCCTGTGCCTCACTACCCTTTCACCCACGTCTTTTTAACTCACATCCCTTCAACCCACACCACTTCCACCCACACCATTTTCACCCACACCATTTTCACCCACACCCCATTCACCCGTACACCCTTCCAACAACACACCTTTCAACAACACATCCTTTCACCCACGCTCATTTTACCTAAGCTTCTATAACACAGGCATTGGGCCGCTCTGACGCCCACACTTGCACTCCCTAATCAGACCCCCCCCCGCGCAACCCTTCATCCCTCGCCTACGCCCTCGGCCTCGTTGCTCCCTCCATCGCCCACAACTCTTTCGCTCACGCATCGGCCGGCCCCAGCGCCCACGGCCTCGCCGCCTTTCATCCGCCCACTCAGCCGCGCCCTCGCCCGCGCTGCCGTCGCCCACGCCCTGCTCCCGTTGCCCCCCACGCCTCTGCCCACGTCACCAACCTCGCCCTCACGCCCACCCTCGCCTTCAGCTTCGTCCTCGCCCTGCCTTTGCCTCCACTCCCGACCACTTGTACTCCTTGCCTCCGCCCTTCTTGGCTCTTCCTGAACATCCCTACATCCTCGACTTCTCTGTCGGGATCCGCCAACTTCTCTCCCTGCCGTCACTTCTCACGCAGTGTGTGCACGCAGCGCTGCACCTTCCCACGCCCACGCGACGCTCGCTCTCTCACGCCCTCCCTCTGACCTCGCCCACGCTCCCAGTACGCGGCCCGCAACGCCCCACCCTCTCCCGTTCTCCCAGCGCTCGCCCCGCCCACGCCTCGCCCAAGCCTTGCAGCGCATCGGGCAACTCCCAGCCCATACTCGTACGCTTCGCCAACGCCAGCCCACTCCGCGCCCCTCACGCGCACTTCACCGTTCTTTCCTCCCAGCGCTCCAATCACTTCACCTAGCCCTCTCACCCCTCCAGACGCCGTCGCAGGCCACGTTCCAGGCCCCACACACTTCACCATGCCCTTCAGCCTCAACGACCTTCACCTCGCTCTTCACCGTACCTGATCTCTGCATTTCCCCCGGCTCTTCATTCTGCCCTTCAACTTCATCTCTTCACTTTTCCCTTCACCGTAAAAATCATTGTCTCCCCCCTGTTCACCCCACTCTTCACCCTGCCATTCACTCTGTTCTTCATCCACCTCTTCACTCTACCTTTCACCTTGCCATTCACCCTGATCTTCATCCTTCTCTTCTTCAGCGCCTCCAACCGGGAGGTCCTAGGTTCGAGTCCTAACGGCTCCAGAATTTTCGACACTAGCTTTTCAGCTAGGTCGAATTCTGTCGCTTTCTGGAGAAGAATTCTAGCGCCCGGCTGCCCTGATCTGTAGTTTTCCGTTGTTTCTCCGATCAACACCAGGCGAATGCCGGAGCAGTACCCTACCAAACAGGCCACGGACCGCGCGCGATCTGTCCTTCCTATTCCTTGTCCTATCCTCTCCCATTACACACACACTAACATACACTACACTACCACATATTCCGGGAGACCGGTCGGGAGCTTAGAGCTTGTCCCGACTGGGGCGGTGCCCCGTTGGTGGGAGAGTCCTGGTTAGGGGGAAACCTCACTAGCCGACGGTAGGTCGGCGCCGGATCTCGCCATCCAGCGGGGGAAGATCACCGCCATCTCCCGAGAAAGAAACATGCATTACACTAACGGGACTAATGACCGAAGCAGTTGACGCGCCCGGAAACACGAAAAAATCGATGAATCAATCAATTCATCGTTCTCTTCATTCTTCTCATATGCCGACACTTTATTCTGCTCTTTCCTGCCCTATGTCCTGCTCTTCACCCCGCTTTGTCACGAACACTTTCGCCGCCATTCCTCCTGCCCTTCACCCTGCTATTTATCGAGGCATTCACTGTCCTTCATATATCTTCTGTAAATTCCAACCTAGACCTTCTCTAGATCCCACTGTTGTATCCTTCCCAGATCCTCTTTAGTGATCCCTCTGGTCGCCGTTTTCTCATTGGAAACGCCATCGCTCCCAACTTACTGCCACCGTTCTCTCAGCTCGCTCTGCCCTGCGCTTCTCTAGACTTTGTTCACTCAGTCAGTTGTTTGTCAGAATGAAGCTCCGCACTGCACCTTTCACCCATTTTGTTTATGAACTTCATTTAACGTACTTCCTACCACAAATACATTTTTGTGGTTTTATATACATTTATTCGTCTAATTTATAATGTTAACAAGAATAAATATTAAAGAATTAACTTCGAATTTACACAAATATACGGTAGAAATTTAAAACATCTCTCTAAATATCGGTTTACTAAATAAAAAAATTCAATATCAGATTCCACAGTATGGAATTCCAGGGATTTAAGTTTAATTTTCGTTGTGAATCATTTAATGCTAAAAAGCTCCGATTCATATATGGTATTTTCGTGGCAATTAGTAACAATAAAACTGCAACAATATCTATTTGTTCCAATTTTTACATTTTGATAACTGAAGCGCACGTGATATTTCCATCAGTGAAATGAATTCCGATTGAAATTAAAACATCGTTTTTCTAGTGAAATACAACGGATTAAACAACTGTTTGCTATTTCATCAATTTCAATTCCGACGTCGTCATGTTGGTTGTAAGCATCTTCCACGCCTGCGAATGGCTATAACTAAGTCAAATGAGGAGCGAACCCCGAAATGGCACCTCAATTCTCGAGCGATGGGAAGGAGGAGGGCTAAGATGTGGTGCGTACTTCGTTACAAAGACTGCTGCCCTTTCGTTGCAAACACGGCGGCGGGGATGGTGTAACAGTTAGCGTGTTATTCCCAAGTTCGCGGGTTCAAACCCGATCGAAGCCGTGGATTTTTAAGGGCGAAAAAACGTACGCCTTTCTTCGGAGGGGAAGTAAAGCTGACTGTCCCATGTTAGTAGATTTACTGCATGTAAAAGATCCTCAAGCCTAAATGAAGCCTCTGAACTAATTTCAAATTGCCTGTTTCGTCGCCGAAGTAATACCTCCTTTCTCCCCTAGTTGGTGAAAGGAGCGTAGCGAGGCGTAAGGACAGCCACGTAAAATAAGGCATCAATTCAATGGGAAAGTGGACAGAGAAACTATCAGTTGCTCACACACTAGCTACTTTATTTCGAGGAATCAATTGTTGTCTCTGCAGCGACTGTGCGCTGAGTTTCAATTCTACAAATCCAGTGAATGTGGCAAACACGTCCCATGAACATGAAAAAACTGTTGGGTCAATGATTTAAGTTATATAATAAAAATGATCAAATACTCGTTGACATTTGTTTTCTTCATCTGTGACCTGGATGATTTTAGCCCAAACATTATGAGAACGCGACATGGCTGTCGTCACTGTCACCACCACCGCCTCTCTCTTCTCTACTTCTACACCACCCTCACCACCGCCACCTAACCACCACCACCACCACCACCACCACCACCACCACCGCCACCGCCCCCGCCGCTACCTCCAGCGCCGTGTCACTCCATGCACCACACATCCAGGACCACTGCCTATCTCACCACCGCCGCCCCCACGGCGTCACGCCTCCACGATCACCACGACCCGAATCACCCCGTCACCCCGCCTCCATTGCTGGCATCCCATCGTCACCACCACCACCGCCCCCCAACATCACCCTCCACCCACGTTCCAAAAGCCTCACAGCCCCCCCCCCCGCCTCACCCGCATTTCCCCCACGCCATTTCACAGACCCTACCGCTGTTACCTCCGTCCCACCATCACCGTCACTGTACCCACACCGCTCTCGCCATCGCGTCAAACACCTCACCGCCCCACCCACGGCGGCGTGACTCCTGACATACACTCGGCCCCGCCTTCCTTGCCGCCATACCGCAGGTCCTCCTCCGTCGTCACCCCGGTGCAACCCCACCGCCTCGGCACCCGCAGCTGTCTTGCCCTACCTTCACCACCTCACCGCTCGGCCTTTCCCCTGGCAGCCCATAGACCCGCCTTCCTTGCCGCCGCGACGGCCCGCCCCGACCGCTCCACCTCCGCTGCCTCTACACCCACACAACCCTCAGCTCCCTGTCCACACTCCTCCGTCACCCCTATGGCCACCCTCGCAGCCGCCCGCCCCTCCGCCCAAACCCCCGCCAGCTCCTTCCCCCTCAGGCCTGTTCCCGCCGCCGACTCACCACGCACACACGGTCTCCTGTTACACCACGGCTCCCAGATTACATGCTGCCCTGGCACCCGGTCCGACAGCTCCCCCTCCGCCGCCATCCCCTCCACGCCACCGCCCTTCCCTCCACTGCCCTGGCCCCGCCACCGCCTCGCCACGCACCCTCGGCCGCGTCTCCTAACAGATCACGGCTCCCAGTTCACTTGCTGCCATGGCACTCCGTCCCGCAAGATCCTCTTCCCCGCCAGAACCCGCCACCCTCCCCTACGTACAACCCGCCCCGCCAGCTCCTCCTTCCTTCAACCTGTCCCCGCCACCGTCACAACTCAGCCGCGGCAGTGTCTCCTGACAAACCAGGGTTCCCAGTTTACTTGCTGCCGTGTTAATCCTCCCCGACACCATCCCCTCCATGCCCCTCCCCGCCTGCCCCTCCCCGCCTTCCCCTCCCCGCTTGCCCCTCCCCGCCTGCCCCTCCCCGCCTGCCCCTCCCCGCCTGCCCCACCCCGCCTGCCCCACCCCGCCTGCCTCTCCCCGCCTGCCCCTCCCCGCCTTCCCCTCCCCGCCTTCCCCTCCCCGCCTGCTCCTCCCCGCCTGCCCCCGCCTGCCACCATCCCCAATCACCAACGGCCGCGTCTCCTGACAGACCATGGCCCCCAGTTTACTTGCTGCCGTGGTAATCCTCCCCGCCGCTACACCCTCCATGCCCCTCCCCGCCTGTCCCTCCTCCACTGGCCTGTCCCCGCCTGACACCGTCCCCACTCACCGCCCTCGCCACTCACCCTCAGCCGTGTCTCCTAACAGATCACGTCTCCCAGTTTATTTGCTGCCATGGCACTCTGTCCCGCAAGATACTCTTCCCCGCCAGAACCCGCCACCCTCCCCTACGTACAACCCGCCCCGCCAGCTCCTCCTTCCACTAACCTGTCCCCGCCGCCGCCGTCACTACTCAGCCGCGGCCGTGTCTCCTCACAGACCAGGGCTCCCAGTTTACTTGTTGCCGTGGTAATCCTTTCGGAAGATCCTCTTCCCCGCCAGATCCCGCCCCCCCCCCCGCCACTCCGTACAACCCGCCCCGCCAGCCCCTCCTTCCACTAACCTGTCCCCGCCGCCGTCACTACTCAGCCGCGGCCGTGTCTCCTGACAGACCACGGCTCCCAGTTTACTTGCTGCCGCCGCCCTCCCTCCCGGCCTGTCCCCGCTGCCGCTGGTGTCGGCGCTGGTTCTATTTTTAGGCGCGCGCGCGGCCCCTGCGCCGCCGTGGGTCGATGTCTGCGCAACAGGTGCGCCACCGCCCCCCTCTCCCCCTGCGCGGCGCGCGTGCATCGACCGCCGCCCCGCGCCGCCCCGCGCCCGCCACGCCCCGCGCCCGGCGCGCGCCCTTTGATGTGCCCCGGACGCCCAGCGCGCAGCGCGGCGCGGCGCGACGCGGCGCCCACGGCCGCAATGAGCGCCCGCCGCCGCCCCTCGCACAGCGCAACGCAGCACGCGGCGCTCGCGACGCAATCAGGGCGACGGCAAAGACCACCACCATGATGAAGAGGCGGTACACACAGGTTGCTCGGCCTCATTGCTCCACCACCACCACCACGATCCACACGATGAAATCAGGACGACAGCAATGACGACTAGGATGTTTGAGAGGACAGAAAGAAGACGACGGTAGAAACGGTTGCTTCACGACCTCAATCGAGACGATGAAATCAGGGCGACGGCAAAGACCACCACCATGATGAAGAGGCGGTACACACAGGTTGCTCGGCCTCATTGCTCCACCACCACCACCACGATCCACACGATGAAATCAGGACGACAGCAATGACGACTAGGATGTTTGAGAGGACAGAAAGAAGACGACGGTAGAAACGGTTGCTTCACGACCTCAATCGAGACGATGAAATCAGGGCGACGGTAAAGACCACCACCGTGATGAAGAGGACGGAATGACACACAGGTTGCTCGGCCTCATTGCTCCACCACCACCACCACGATCCACACGATGAAATCAGGACGACAGCAATGACGACTAGGATGTTTGAGAGGACAGAAAGAAGACGACGGTAGAAACGGTTGCTTCACGACCTCAATCGAGACGATGAAATCAGGGCGACGGCAAAGACCACCACCATGATGAAGAGGCGGTACACACAGGTTGCTCGGCCTCATTGCTCCACCACCACCACGATCCACACGATGAAATCAGGACGACAGCAATGACGACTAGGATGTTTGAGAGGACAGAAAGAAGACGACGGTAGAAACGGTTGCTTCACGACCTCAATCGAGACGATGAAATCAGGGCGACGGTAAAGACCACCACCGTGATGAAGAGGACGGAATGACACACAGGTTGCTCGGCCTCATTGCTCCACCACCACCACCACGATCCACACGATGAAATCAGGACGACAGCAATGACGACTAGGATGTTTGAGAGGACAGAAAGAAGACGACGGTAGAAACGGTTGCTTCACGACCTCAATCGAGACGATGAAATCAGGGCGACGGTAAAGACCACCACCGTGATGAAGAGGACGGAATGACACACAGGTTGCTCGGCCTCATTGCTCCACCACCACCACCACGATCCACACGATGAAATCAGGACGACAGCAATGACGACTAGGATGTTTGAGAGGACAGAAAGAAGACGACGGTAGAAACGGTTGCTTCACGACCTCAATCGAGACGATGAAATCAGGGCGACGGCAAAGACCACCACCATGATGAAGAGGCGGTACACACAGGTTGCTCGGCCTCATTGCTCCACCACCACCACGATCCACACGATGAAATCAGGACAGCAACAATGACGACTAGGATGTTTGAGAGGACAGAAAGAAGACGACGGTAGAAACGGTTGCTTCACGACCTCAATCGAGACGATGAAATCAGGGCGACGGTAAAGACCACCACCGTGATGAAGAGGACGGACACACAGGTTGCTCGGCCTCATTGCTCCACCACCACCACCGATCCACACGATGAAATCAGGACGACAGCAATGACGACTAGGATGTTTGAGAGGACAGAAAGAAGACGACGGTAGAAACGGTTGCTTCACGACCTCAATCGAGACGATGAAATCAGGGCGACGGTAAAGACCACCACCGTGATGAAGAGGACGGAATGACACACAGGTTGCTCGGCCTCATTGCTCCACCACCACCACCACGATCCACACGATGAAATCAGGACGACAGCAATGACGACTAGGATGTTTGAGAGGACAGAAAGAAGACGACGGTAGAAACGGTTGCTTCACGACCTCAATCGAGACGATGAAATCAGGGCGACGGTAAAGACCACCACCGTGATGAAGAGGACGGAATGACACACAGGTTGCTCGGCCTCATTGCTCCACCACCACCACCACGATCCACACGATGAAATCAGGACGACAGCAATGACGACTAGGATGTTTGAGAGGACAGAAAGAAGACGACGGTAGAAACGGTTGCTTCACGACCTCAATCGAGACGATGAAATCAGGGCGACGGCAAAGACCACCACCATGATGAAGAGGCGGTACACACAGGTTGCTCGGCCTCATTGCTCCACCACCACCACGATCCACACGATGAAATCAGGACGACAGCAATGACGACTAGGATGTTTGAGAGGACAGAAAGAAGACGACGGTAGAAACGGTTGCTTCACGACCTCAATCGAGACGATGAAATCAGGGCGACGGTAAAGACCACCACCGTGATGAAGAGGACGGAATGACACACAGGTTGCTCGGCCTCATTGCTCCACCACCACCACCGCGATCCACACGATGAAATCAGGACGACAGCAATGACGACTAGGATGTTTGAGAGGACAGAAAGAAGACGACGGTAGAAACGGTTGCTTCACGACCTCAATCGAGACGATGAAATCAGGGCGACGGTAAAGACCACCACCGTGATGAAGAGGACGGAATGACACACAGGTTGCTCGGCCTCATTGCTCCACGACTACCACGATCCACACGATGAAATCAGGACGGTAATGAAAACGACCATGATGATTGAGAGGACAGAAAGAAGACGACGGTAACAACGGCAACCCATTGGTTGACGACCACGATCGAGACGATAAAATCATGACGACGGCAAAGAAAACGATGAGAATTAACCAGGAGAGATGGCTTAGGTCAGCAACAGATGTCACTGCACTCTGCATCTAACCTGGAGATAGTACGGTTCACCTCTCCTGACGGTAGCAGGATTTTCGGCACTAGCTTGTCAGCGAAGTCGAATTCTGTAGCTGTCCGAAGGAGAATTATAGCGGCCGGCTGCTCTGATCAGTAGTTTTCCGTAGTTTCTCTGATCAACATCAGGCGAATGCCCCAGCTAACCGGCCACGGATCGCGCGCGATCTTTCCTTCCTCTTCCTTGTCCTATCCTCTCCCCTTACACACACACACACACTAACTGCACTACTCTACCACATATTCCGGGAGATCGGTCGGGAGCTTAGAGCTTGTCCCGGCTGGGGCGGTGCCCCGCTGGTGGGAGAATCCTGACTGAGACAGAAATCCCACAAGCGGACGGTAGGTCAGCGCCAGATATCACCATCAAGCGGAGGAAAGTAACCACCACTTGCCGATGAAAAACATGCACTACACTTACGGGACTAATTACCGAAGCTGTTGGCGCGCCCGGAATCACTGAAAGTCCAACTAGTTCACGAACGATGACGATTAAGAAAACGACGATGACTACGTACGACGATGATAAGAGGACTGAATGAGGACGACGGTAGAGGGGATTATTCGCCGACGTTTTATGAAGTCGACAGTACAAATGTGAACGACGATAATTACTACGACGAATAGAATAATGATGAGAGCAAGTAGAATTACAACCATATGATGAAGAGAGATTGAGCAAAACAATTTTCGCATGTGAAAGTGAAATATCTGATGAAGAAATCGGCAATGATAAAGACAAGTGTGAGCACCAGAGACAGAATAATACCGACGATGAAGGGCGATAACTTATCACAGCCAGAATGGAAAGAACATTATCGTAATCAGGATAACAGAAAAGATCAGAGCAAATTCGACAACGATGATGACGAGGGCGAGAACATCGGTCGCGAGAAGAAGGACGATGGTGAGGGCGGGATGACCGGCAACGCTCGCGTGACAGGGACGATGAAGGCAAGGGAGTGCACGAAAATAGCCAGAATTGCGGTGAGGGGTCAGAAAATTAAGCGTGACGCCGCGAACAATGAGAACAACGATAAAGAACTGGCACGTGACAAGCAGAAACACGCGATACATAAAGACGAGAGGAGTACAACGACGAAATATAGTTCTGCCATTATTCATACCATAGTCTTTCTGGTATTTACAGGACATCAGTATGGGGGCGTTGAACAGTGAATCACGGAATAAATTTCAAAATAATTAAAGATAAATTTTATATATTTAATAAATAATTCTACGCATATTTTTAATATATTACAATCTTTTTCTGTAAATTTCTGTTAAAAATTTGCAGTTGTGTAGATATTTCTAGAACATTAATTTTTTGACCATTTTCTGTACTACCGGTTCTTTCCACAATGACGCAGATGAGCATGATCTAATTTTATTATTAGGGCGTGCTCATATAAAGTATTAGTTCAACTATAACAATGAAGAAAGGTTACCTACATCAATTGATAATAAAATTCCTTTGCAGCTTAATTATAAACAGGTCTGTCCGTAAGAGAACTCTGGAGATTCCAGAAAGGTATTACGCACGGAGTTCATTTCGATTTTTGTAATCATCCGAAAAAACGTTTAAAGTGAAACTATCTCTTACGATTAGGACAAGTTGTAATAATAAAAATTCTAAACGATTAAGCAGTATCTCCGTAAACTAATATAGAGTACACAATTACGCTGGGCTCAACAGTGACACTCCAATTGGCAAGCGAATCGTTAGTGACGCAGTAAACCATAGCGTTTTATACTAACACACAACACGAACGCAGGTGTGTGGCGCTGACTGATTATTTCGTGTTTCCGCGTGCATGAAGCGTTATGGTTTCTTGGTCCCGTAAATATAAAGCATGTTTTTGTAAGGGAAGGTGGAGGTGTTCTCTTTCGCTGGGTGGTGTTATCCGCACGTCAGGTTACATGGTTTTTCCTAACCAGGTATCTCCTACCAGCAGGGCACCGCCCCATCCGGGTAAAGCTCTATGCTTCCGACCGGTCTCCTCGTATATGTGGTAATATAGTGCATGTTAGTGTGTGTTTAAGGGATGAGGACAGGACAAGGAAGAGGAAGGAAACTGCGCGCGGTCCGTGGCCCGTTTGTAAGAGTACTTCTCCGACATTCACTTGTTATTGATAGGAGAAACCACGGGAAACTACCGATCAGAGCAACCGACCGCCAGAATTCTCTTTCAAACAGCGGATCAAATCGACCTAGCTCTCTAGCTAGTATCGAAAATCCTGCCACTTTTGGGAGTGGAATACTAGGACCTCTCGGTCAGAAACATTGTAGTCACATTATAGATGCTTGGAGATAGGACCTTTGTTGTGGGAAAATGTGTTACAGAGATTGGTATGCTGTATGTGATGTGTATGTCAAATAGTCTGAGTTTTTTGGCAATGTTTAGTCACAGTTTTCCAAGGAAGGAGATGATATATCTGCTGTGCTTCTCTCTTGTGTGTGTAGGCGTGAGAGATGTTAAGTTATTTGTGTTGAGATAGTTTTCTTTTTGATAAGATTGCCAATTAAAGAACTACTGTAACCGATGTTACCAGACCTACATTGTTGGCCAGACCGTAAGATCCTTTAAACAGCAGTGACATTATCTGATGTCCTGAGCCACCTCAGTTGGCATCAGCAGGAAA
The DNA here is from genome assembly GCA_011170035.1 of Teleogryllus occipitalis. NCBI lineage: Eukaryota > Metazoa > Arthropoda > Insecta > Orthoptera > Gryllidae > Teleogryllus > Teleogryllus occipitalis. Next base: position 143,681 of record BLKR01009081.1, on the reverse strand, counting down.
TTACAAAATGTTTTTTTGCGCAGCGCAGTGAACTCGTCGACGCCGCGCGCCTTCTCAGGCGGTGTGTGTTTGGCGCTGAAGGGAGCTGGAAAGAGGCCACGCGCAGCAGTAGCGTTGCGAAGGGGCAGGACTCGGAGGTGGGGAGGGAGGGAAGGTGGGGTGGGGGGATTGGCAGGTAAGGGGAGCGCCGACACAAGACTCGCGCCGGGGACAGCGCGAGGGGGGACAAGCGAAGAGGTGAGACGAGGGAAGGAAGCCCGCTCGGGACAGCGCCAGGCCTCCGAGGAGCGGAGAGAAAAAGGAAATTCGCGTCGAGGTGTTCTTGGGGCGGTGCGTTGGATTAACGCAAAGGCCAGCGAAGGAAAACATTGCAGGAGCAAGCTGTACGAGCGTTGGCATAGGATTAACCTTGCACAACTCCGTTGATTGATTGTTAGTGATTTCGAGAGCGTCATTAGTCCCGTAAGTGTAGTACGTGATTTTTACTCGGGAGGTGATGGTGATCTTCCCCTGCTTGATGGAAAGATCCGGCGCCAACCAACCGGTTTTACCCAACCAGGTATCTCCCACCAGCGGGGTACCGCCCTAGCCGGGACAAACTCTAAGCTCCCGACCGGTCTCCACGAATATGTTGTAGTGTAGTGCATGTTAGAGTGTGTGTATAGGACAAGGAAGAGGAAGGACAGTTCGCGCGCGGTCAGTGGCCCATTTGGTAGGGTACAGCTCCGGCATTCGCCTGGTGTTGATCGGAGAAACCACGGAAAACTACCAATCAGAGCAGCCGGCCGCTAGAATACTCCTTCAGACATCGACTGAATTCGACCCAGCTGAAAAGCTACAGTCGAAAATCCTGCCCCTGTCGAGACAACGTAGGACCGTCGGGTGAGAGTCACAGGAGTAGCATCAGTTGATGCCCTGAGCACAACTCCGTTCCATTTCGTAATGCAAGTACTTTCGCAAACTACGTACGTAGCCCAATATAAAAATCTATCTTATTTTTTTACTGATACGTTATATCTTGTTATTGCCTTCGTTACAGAGCTTGATATACATTGAATAACTTATCTGTATCGAGAGGATTGTGGTTACGAATGAAATGTGAAAACAGTTGAATAATGGTGCAGGTTCCCTTGTGGAGGGAATTATGGAAGGGAAATATGAAAAGACAAACAGAGTCATGTAAACATCTAGTTAATTAGTTAATAAGTAATTACACAGTACCGCATTTTGTCGCCGGTCGATTATTGGAACCTTTAGAAAGCCCTTGGTACATAAATAACTATTTTAACATTTACGAGTTTCGTAAAAACTCTCTGAACAAGTAGGAACACTGTTATCTCAAAATGTTTAATGAAATTTGAATTGGATAGCATTAAACTTTAACGAATGATATTAAAATGTACCTTCGGTGTCTTATGGGTGAAGAACGGGGATAAGTGACGACTATTAACATGTAAAATATTTGATTTCTCCATTGAGAGATTAATTCACAGAAACGCGATTTCTGATCATAGCCGTTGGCATGCTCGGAAACACAATAAAACAAAAAATTCCCTCTGATAACGATATCGTGTCTTCTGTTGCGATTCGAAAAGTTTTATAAAGGTGTTATGCGAACAAGCTGAAAGAGTTGAACTAATCACTTTGCAAATAAAACAGCAGAAAAATTAGTGGCGTAATAGAAACATTAATCGTATCCCATACAATACCCATAAATTAGTAATATGAAAATACCTGAATATTATTTTCCTGAAAGAATGAGAAAACCCTGTAAACAAAATCAGCAGGAAAGAAGAGGTTTTGTGAACTAGAAACATTAATCATCTTGCGAACATTGTTCGGTAATTAGCAATACAAAAACAAGAAAAGAGTAATTTTAAATTGGAAGACTGAAAGAACAGTTTGAGATAAACACGTCCCGTTGGACGAACGATTTTGGCTCTTGCTGAAGAAACCGAATCTCATACAAAGTACACAGGTTGCTGTCCTCTTTTCGTCTCGTCCGTTAAAGCAGAACCTTGCTCTTCAGAAGGGGACGAAATTGTTATATTTTTCTAGCCAAGCATTACAACTCCCACATTTGCTATATTTCTGATTCATTAAATTATCTTGGTTAACTTTTACTACGGCTCTTTTCAAAACATTTTTATTGATGGCATTCTAGTCCCATGAACTTTTCAACATATCTGCTGCTACCTTTGCAAAGCTTCCAGAAGTTAAAATGCCTTATTTTTTAATCCTATTCATAAAAGCTGAATGTAGTACTTAACCTCTTTCAGAGTTTAAATTAATAGGAAATGAAAGAGGAGAGAATGCCTCGGGTATATTAGTCTACCGTCAGAAATGGTAAGAATTTGATGAACGAGAAAAAGCAGAAGAGATTTTGATGAAGATAAATATGTAACACAATTAGAAAATTACGTTGATGGAAAAAATCTTCTTTAATTCTTGGTTCTCTAAAATCCAAATATTTGTACGCCAACTTCCTACGTTAAAAAATTCTGGCGACCGCTGATAGAATTTATATTGTCATTTTAAATTAGTAAGGAAAGATAATGATAGTTTTGAATGTAAAAATTAGCAATGAAACGAATGGAAATGCGTCTAAAAAATAGAGATGTTTCGAAAAGAACATTGTTCGTAATATTAATTAGAGGTGATTGTTTTCATTTTCTCATTGTTTTTTCTAAGTAACATTTTCAAATATTCAGGATCACAGACGACTAGTTTCATATACATGTTTGTGCGACAACAAACATGTTTGATATTTGAATACCTATGTATAGTTATATGGAAAATGAATGTTTGTTTACATTGTATAATTAATTACTCTGGCGAGCCATAATCACGACACAATTTTCTTACATTAACTGCAAATGAGATGAGATAGAATGACCCGCGAAAGTGTTATCAGGCGCCTATGGTGCCTGTATGGTCTCCGAGGTGCCATAGTAATAAAGCACGGGTGATGAGAAACCATAAGATGTCTTAGAGAGCGGAGCGTTGAGAGACGGTTGGTTGTTAGTAATTCCGGGCGTCAACTACTGAGGTCATTAGTCCCCCGTAAGTATAGTGCATGTTTTTCCTTCCGGAGGATGTTAGTGTTCTTCCCGGGCTGCATGGAGATATGCGGTGCAGACCTACCGTCGGCTAGCGGAACTTTCCTTACCAGGTATCTTCCACCAACGGGGCACCGCTTCAGCCGGGACAAGCTCTAAGCTTTCCGCAGGTCTCTAGACATGTGTGATTGTGTGTGTGTGTGTGTGTGTGTGTGTGTACTACCAACTACCAATCAGAGCAGCCGGCCGCCAGAATTCTCCTCCACACAGCGACTGAATTCGATCTAGCCAACTAGCTAGTGTCGAAAATCCTGCCGCCATCAGGACTCGAACTTAGGACCTCCCGATCAGAGGCACTGCAGTGACATCAGTTGATGCACTGAGCCACCTCTCCCGACGGGTCCATGTAGCACAATGATATTAGCCAATTACACAACACACTGCGAATTGGATCAGGGTCGTCCTACAGAGCACATGGTTTACATTCAGATCGCCTTCGCGCACGGAACGCACTTCATCGGCGAATGGTGATCTGGCAGAGGGGAGAAAAGTGACTGAAGAGAGTTTTGAAAAATTATTTTTTTAATATTTCGGGGCAATTTCTGTTCATGCAAAACGAACAAATTTTAATTTATACGGGTATTTTTCTTCTAATAAAAATTTAGGAGAAACGAAGAATTTATGTTCTCCATGAAGGGATGAGCGACGGCATTTCCTTTAACCCTTCTGCTACCGGGTAACTGAGTTACCCCAACGAGTATTTTATATTTTTTATTATTTTATATTTTTTAGAATTCTGATATCTTCTTTAGTTATTTTTTACTTAGCTACCTAAAAGACCTTGTTGGAGACACCTGTTGTTTTGGTCTGTATTCATTTCACAGCTTGAAACTATACCTTATCCCATGTTGGTATTAGACGTTCGAGATTTGATAACGTGGTTATGTTATCAGTGGGAGATGGGAGAAGGTGTGAGCACCTCTACGAAGTGTTATTATAGTACTTGTGCGTTAGTACGTGAACATGTCGAAGGACTAAAGTCATCAAGCATTTGAAAAGTTATTAAATATTCACAATCCAGACGATCTGTGTGAAGAAGATCGTTAAGTGTACAGATGGTTTTATGAGGATGATTAAGGTAATTTAGAGATTATAGATAAAGTTGATATTATTTGTGCTGGAGGAAGACGTGAATGGTGACGCATATATCAGTTCTGAAACTGTTTACGAGTAGCATGTGAAAGAGACCATATAAATAGTACAAGGTGTTCTAGAAGTGGCATGATTTTTTATTCGAGATCTCTTTGTCGTGGTTGGAGACCTACATGTAAAATATATTGTTAAAATTGCTAAATATTTTATTAATATATCAAAATAATGTTTAATCTGTGTAACCAAAACTATATTGTGACATTTACGGTAAAAATATGAAAACTTTATTGAATTTTCCATGAGGGAACCTCTTTATCCCCCTTGGTATTCGACGTGTGCAAAATACCTCGAGGTTGGGTAAGGGATAAAACGTGAAAGAGTTTTTGGCGGGATTCAGATGTAGTCGAAGCCTCACAGGGATTGCTGCTGAAGCAACTGAGCCCTTCCCCCCACACACATTTTCAGTGAACCTCTCTCGCTTACATTTGTTAACTTCCAACATTTGAAGTCATGAGCCGCCAAAGTGGGGTTGACATACATTGGTGTTTGATTTTATTCAATTATTGTTTGAAAAAAAATAACCGCAATAAACTTTTGAAAATGATTTTGATTTTAATGTCAGTAGCATTGTGCAGAGTTAACGGTTAAGTTTGCCAGTGATTTATGACAACATTAAATCACCTTTATAAAATGCTTTTAAATACGTATATAATTTAACGTATTAAAGTTCACGTTTCAGATAATTAAGGGCAAATCTGTAACCCAATTCCTCTCAATATTAGAATGACTGGTACTATCCGTTTACTGATAAAGTTATTTATACATTGTAATTGATATACTGACTTGGTGACCTAGATGTACTCGTGCATATGCATTTATAACTTCTATATAGAATTCATGAATCAATTTTGTAGATTGTTCTATGTCGGGGGATTTTCCGATATAATGCATATTAAATATTCCTCACTCAATTTATTTAAACATCAGATTTCGTAACTGTGGGAGTTCCTCTACTGTTTTTTGAATGCTGGTATAAAGAGTCAATCTCGGGTGAAAATAGTGCCAATGCCGCATTATACTTGACGTCGTTTATTCAGACATTTCACTTTCCGGTGGTGAACTTGTGTGAAATACTTCTCAGAATTTTCTTCTCGTAGATGCATTCACTTACAAACAATCATCGAAAATTTCCATTTGTTGTAAAACTCTGTGTGGCAGCGGAGATTTTGTGGTAATCCAAGATAAAATATCTGGCATATAAGATATCAACCACATTAGTAGGCTATATAAATTTACTTTGCAAAAAAAAATTATTTAATGTTCTACTGTATTACTTGAGTACTTATTATTAAATAACTTAATGTTTAAGTAGATTATGAACTTCGTTGTAAGATATAGCGATTCATTTGTTAATTTAATGTTAATATTGTAGAGCCACTGGTGTTGAGAAAATTTTCTCGAAACATGTGTATGGCTGAATTTCCTAGAAAGTAAATGTATATACAGTAATTTAGTAAATTTATATTAAATATTGTAGTTGGAGAATGACGCCGAAAAAAATTAAATTTGGGCAATTATTAAAAAATCACAGTTTCCAACGAAAATTAGACGTGCGCCATTATCTTCATCCATTATCTATCATCACACTATCCAACAACAAAATTTAATCAAAATGAGGCAATTTTTTTGAAAATTTTGAAAATGTTCCAGGGGCTTCATGTACCCCCAAAAGTAAAACATCGGTTTCACATTCAAGGGGCCGTGACATCAGTCAAGTGGATAAGGCAATATCATTTTTGGAGAAAATCGACTGAACGGTTTTGCCGCTAAAGTTGTTCACAGACGGACAGAAAGACAGGCAGGTACAAACCAGCTAGTGTCAGGTACAAACCAGCTAGTGTCAAACAAGCTTCAAACAAGGTAGGCTCAAATCTTAGAGACGATCGAACGTTTTTGTACACCTGCTGAATTGCTCATTATTTCATATTAAAATATATTGTGGGATTTGTTAATTTTGTCGAAATATGTACGGCACAGTTTATCTATTTAATGATGCGGCCTTGTTGTAATGCATGCTTTTAATAATTTAAAAAACATTAATATTAGCCATCGTTATATTAGGAATCATAACTGGAAGAGAGGATTTCCCCAACTTAATGTATGAAAATTAATTTAATATTAACTATAATAAATACAATATGGCACTAAGATAGTACTTTTTTTCTAAATTTCAACCGAGTTTTCTTGATTCTAGACTGATGAACATTAAGGCTTAAGATAAATGACAATAACTACTACTGTAACACCCTGGTATTATTTCATTAAAACAAATTTTCCTAATAAACGGGCTGTTGGCGCTCTTTAAACTTAGAAAATGCGAGTCGCTGTCTACAACATAGGGTAACCAGACGACATTGAAATCCTTTCGGAAACTGTTCAAAACAGACACGCCTAAATACTGAAGGGTGAAACTGCCTCCTATCTAATGCTTCTATTAACCCCTTGAAACATTTCTCCACATCAGTTTAGACTTATTAATCGATTGATTAATTGATTGATGTTTCCGGGCACGTATACTGGCATGGTCAATAGTCCCGTTAGTGTATTAAAAGTTGTATTTCGAGAGGGGGCGGGGATATTGAATGTTAGCAAACCGGGAATTTTAACCGTCAGGTATCTCCCCTGGCGGCGCAATGCGCCAGCCGGGACAAGCAGTAACTTCCCGACAAATCTCCCGTCATGTGTGGTAGTGTAGTGCATGCTAGTGTAAGTATGTGTGTGTAAGGAGAGAAGATAGGACAAGGAAGAGGAAGGAAAGATCGCATGCGGTCCGTGGCCCATTTGTTAGGGTACTGCTCCGGCATTCGCGTGGTATTGATCGGAGAAACCACGGAAAACTACCGATCAGAGGTGCCGTCCGCTGAAATTCTCCTCCAGACAGCGGTGGAATTCGACTTCGCTATGTAGGTACTCGAATGCCCGCCACCAAACCCTAGAATCTCCCGTCAGAGTCGATGCAGCGAAAGCCTCATGAGGTAAACTCAGCCAGCATCGCGCATGAGTTTCTGGCGGAGGGTTTGCAGGCCTGGGGCGCGGCCATCTTGGAGGGCCAGTCGCTCCCATGTGGAGACGGCTATTACGCGCTCGAGCGGAATATTAAATTTACATAATTCCGTGATGGCGACGCCCCGTCACTCCGACACGGGGCCCCAATCCAATTAGGATCATCCATTAATTCACGCGTCACTGGGGCTAAGCGGCTACAGGCAGCCCCTCCCCCCACCCCGTGCACTTTATCTTCATTATCATCACCCTCGCCCATAATAATAATAATAATAATAATAATAATAATAATAATAATAATAATAATATAATATTTATATAAATATAATTTATATAGTAACATTTTAACTTGTTTCTACACATGAATCTAGGTTACTATAAACAAGAGATGCACGTTTCAACTATCATGATCAGCACTGGATCAACCATTAATGTTCAGAAACTTCCTCAGAAAATTGGCATTACGTAATTCTTCTGTTTAAATTTGACTATTGTTTAAAATATTATTTTTATTTGTTTTGACATTTTAACTCCAGCCTGAAGATGGAAATAATTATTTCTGAAACGTTGCTAGTGTTATTATGTATCACACATTTTAATATATTACAATCATATTGTATTTTTGTTGTTTTGTTGAGTTATTGGAAAACTAATTTTTGTCTTTAAAATAAAAGACCAAATACAGTCTGACAAACTTGATAATCTGCAGACAGAAAAGAAAATAATGATTTTAAATGACATATATTTGTGCAACCCACACAACATCCGTTTCTATGGAGTATAATGCGCAATCAATGCGTTCGAGACCCAAAAAATAAGGTTCTTGAGCTCTTCATTAAAAGTGTAAAATCATTCCTTTAAACATTTATTTATTTCACAATTAACACATTCTGATAACCTCTATTAAAAAGATAATTAAGTTAGAAACTAATTATTTCTTCAAAACTACATAAATTATGGGAGTTAAAACATGCGGGCGAAAACAATAACGAATTATTTTTTGCGTGATATTAAGCAGATACATTTACAGGTTGAATTATTAATGAGATTGATTATCTGAAAGAATTGGAATTAACATATCTTCTAAGTTCTCTTTAACTAAAATAAATTTTAATTAACTTAATTTTAAGAATTATATCTTTAGAAATAAATAATATTTCAACTACTAATACAAATAACTACCTATAATAATCGTTGTTATTCGAAGGTTATTTTTTACCTAATAAAACGCCAATTTATTTTCAAAGTGAATTATGAAGCAAAGTGAATTATGAAGCCCACTCCACAAAGCCCTATGGTTCCCGACATCAGCGAGCCTTTCTGGTCTTCTATTGAAGAAGTCGGTCTTCATTTCCATTTTTAAATACCGTTTGTTTCTGAAGGCTTTTAGAAGGCCAGGAGCAGACGAGATCTTTCAACAGAAAACACCTTTTCAAATAAGAATTAATGCACGAAAGAATAAAAATTCACTGGCCGTATTAATTTGGTATTGAGTTATTTCCAGCACAAAAAGTTAAAAAAGTAGAAGTTTTTGCTTTGGATGTTAAGGATTAAAAAATTCAAATACTTGCATTGTTTTTGTAAGTTTTTCGAGAGAATGGCCACATTCAATACATGGAATTTTAAGTAATATGAATTTTTCTCTGTTGTTCTCAGTAGTTTCATACGGTAATAAATTTCATAAGGCGATTTAAACCTTAGATGTTATCCGTTTTCCAAAGACAATTAGAAGCTATTCGAGATAATTGGATAAGAAAGGAATGCAAATATAATCTTTTTTTAGTTAAGGAAAGACTGTGAATTCGGAAGCTGAGGCACAGCCAATATCTTCTAAATAGAATCAGTGAAAATTGGAATCGAATATTCAAAGGAGCTTATTTCCAGTACTGGTTGCAATATTTGGTCGTTCTTCCATTAAATTAACAAACATATTAAAAGTTGTTGAGTGGATGAGTTTGAGATAAATGTAAAAAAAGTATGGACAAATTACTTGAAACAATCTTCGCAAGTACATTGCATTATTTAATGATCCATACTGGTATTTTATAGAGTTCCAATGAACTGCAATCTGCATAAGAATTCAACTTAATGCTTACATTGCACAATGACTATTTTTTTCAACTAAATGTGATAGCAATTCCATCGCGGTTACGAAGTGTCTCAAGGTGCAATTTACGGTTACCTTACTTCGGAACTGATTAGTTTTCAGTAATTGAGTCAATCCCATTCATGGGTTGTATTCTGGGAATTATCAGAATTGCCAGCAAAAATTCGCCTCCCTACGCTAGCAAAACGCGTTTTGAGACTGCTACATTTACCACCAGAAGCCAGCCTGGTAACGATTTTAACCCACAGGAAAGACAGCAATGATATACTCTCTTCCCTCTATGGTCTTTGTCATTTTATCTGCTATTTATGTATAGTTCCTTCGCCGGGAGAATGCGGTATCTAATTAGGCTGGGCATTTCTGGAGGATTTAATTTTGTACCGGGCATTTAGTAAGAGACATTTTAATTTGTCGCAAGTATGACATGGACCGCTGAAGATGTTCCTCCATTAAAAATTATACAGTCGACTCCGGTTATAGTTCTCGGGTATAGTAAAGCCTCGGTTATACTTAATCTGAACTTCGGCTATGATGAAAGGAAATACAAAGCCCTGGAAATTAATTCCCTCTTGAAAAAGAATATATCGCATCACTGCCTCACATTCAAACACGAAACAGTTTGAAAAAATATCGTTGACCGTAGGTTATAATGGAAGTCTCCCCTGAGGTGAAGGTAGGGCACTGGGAATGGACACCTTACTGATGCCCTTATGCCACTAAGTTTCACTGTGGAAACGAAGGCCGTGTCCTGCGTGGGCTGCAACTGGCGACGGCGACGTGCGATTTATTGCTCAGTTTCAAGCTTGGTGTCACTTGATACTCCGCGGGACAAAGTGCGTTGAGTTCTACGTAGGCCACGGGAAGCACTTGGCTGTCAACCTGGCGATATCCGCTGTGCCGCGCGGAATGACGGTCAGTTTTATTAGCCGCTTGCACCATCCCGCTGCCGAAAACTTCTCGTGTGTTATTAGGCGAGTAAAGGGGCCTTCAGAGTGAAAGAATGTTGATTGATTGATTGATTGATTGATTGATTGATTTTTTCGTGTTTCCGGGCGCGTCAACTGCTTTGGTCTTTAGTCCCGTTAGTGTAGTGCATGCTGTTTATAGGGAGATGGCGGTGATCTTCCCCCGCTGAATGGTGGGATCCGGCGCAGACTTACCGTCGACTAGTAGGGTTTCCCCATAGCCAGGACTCTCGCACCAGCGGGTCACCGCCCCAGCCGGGACAAGCTCTAAGCTCCCGACCGGTCTTCCGGAGTATGTGGTAGTGTAGTGCATGTTAGTGCAAGTGTGTGTGTAAGGGGAGAGGATAGGACAAGGAAGATCGCGCGCGGTCCGTGGCCCGTTTGTTAGGTTACTGCTCCGGCATTCGCGTGGTGTTGATCGGAGAAACCACGGAAAACTACCGATCAGAGCAGCCGGCCGCTAGAATTCTCCTCCAGACAGCGACTGAATTCGACCTAGCTGAAAAGTTTGTGTCGCAAATTCTGCCACCGTCAGTACTGGAACCCAGGACCTCCCGGTCAGAGGCGCTGCAGTGACATCAGTTGATGCACTGAGCTACCGATACCGGTGTGAAATAAGGTATTTCAACAGTTCAAGAGGAATTGAAGGGTGCCCAAGACTGCATTACGATACTTAGACACTGAAGACAATGCAGAATCAAGTATAGATAGAGCACGTGCTTTGGAGAAGGATCTAGAGAAATTACTAATGAAAAATGTACGAAGACCACCATGAAAATAATTTACTTTTTAGGAATAAATAAATACATTGAAATTTTCAGTTCGTGCTTGTTATTGTATTCTGATGTATCTCTACATTAATAAAATCAATCGTTATGGAGAAATTCTTTTTAATTTTGACTTCATCGGATACATTGAACCTCTGATATAGTGAACCAAAAACGTTAGTCCCCAGAAGTTTACTAAAACTAGAGTCGATTGTACCTATCTTAGAGGCGTTGGAATTCGCAAATCCGACTTTTGAAATTCTGTGAGTTAACTACCACGCCATTGCGGTCGTCGTGTTTATTCTTTACAAGTAAAAGACGGAACCCGCGATAATGATTACACTTATGGCTAACACTTATGGATAAAAACACAATATAAAATAAAATATTAACTATACAACTGGAATAAATTGAAAGATAAGTGTTTTAAACACCATTCAAGATTTTTGTTTTCTAACATATTTCGTATTTCCTTACAAGATGTACAAACTCTGTGACCTTTCCGCAAAACAATATTATTTAATCAGTCCTTTCTCTGAGGGCTCAAAGCGTATAATTGAAATTGCAGCTGTAATCAAATTCCTTTTCAAAGGAGATGGAAATTGCTGTCCCACATGAGAGCATTGCATTCGAAATGTATGCGAAAGTTAGAACCAAATTAGTTTTACATTAGTTATATGAATATGTTAGCAAATGGTGCAGTGCTTCAGCATACGGCCTTAGCATAGCATAATCAACTGGTATGTAAATTTATAACAGTTTGATTGAAATACATACATACAACTAATATTTCAACCCAATTTATCTTCATCAATGTGCCTAAACTTGTTGAAACATACCATGCAATAAATCTAAACAAGGGGTGTCCATTTTGCAAGTCATCAAGGGCCACAACTAAAACCTTTAAAATGGTTGCAGTCCATATTTTCATTACCCGAGCGATCCGTAACTGACTTCCCCGTAATGTTTGTCGACACTTTACCGGACTACTCCAAAATGAAGGGAGCGGGTGAGTGGAAACATGCGTGATATCAGACCGTACAATGAATAACTCAGTGAATCAAATTGGGAGGATTTTTATTTTCTGAATTTACTAGAAAAAAACTTAAATCTGAACTTACTCTCTTTTTACATCAAAGGGGGTGTTGACCCCAGCAGGGCGCGTTCGTTAGGGGCACACTTTTCTCGATCAACATCAATGAAATTTCGATGGATTTTCAGTTTAGACTAATAACCTTTCACGGGTCACAATAAGTGCCACCACGAGTCACCAGTTGGACAATCCTGCTCTAAACCTACACAGAGAGAAATCTTGTAGTACAATGTACTAAACATGTTTAAGAAGCGATCATATAGAAAATGCAATTATTCCTGTAGTAAGATTCACTAACCATGATTTAATTTCCTTTAGTAAATCATACAATTGAAAATTGTAAGTAAATGAACAAATAGAACTATCAGAGGTACCATACTTGTTTCGCAGATAAAATCATTCGATGAGATTTACGTTTCGTGTCGTCACATTTATTAAACACTGCTTAGAAGTGCACGTTCTCTGAACTTAGGCTAGTTTGAATGGGTTGATTGATTGATTGTGGTTCCAATCACTAATGTAGTAGTTGAGCAGGTAGGTGCAGTGAATGTTTTTCATCGGGAGATGGCGGTGATCATCCACCACTGGATAGTGAGATCCGGCGCCGACCTACCGTCGACTAGTGGTGTTTTCCTCTACCAGGTACATTCTACCAGCGGGGCACCGCTCCAGCCGGGACCAGTTCTAAGTCTCCGACTGGTCTCCCGGCGTTTGTGCAGGAAAAGGTAGGAAAGATCGCGCGCGGACCGTGGCCCTTTCTTCTAGGGCACTGCTCCGGCATTCGCCTGGTGTTGATCGGAGAAACCACGGAAAACTACCGATCAGAGCAGCCGGCTGCTAGAGTTCTCCTCCAGACAGCGTCTGAATTCGACCTAGCTGGAAAGGTAGTGTCGAAAATCCTGCCGCCGGTCGCGACTCGATCCTAGGACCTCCCAGTCAGAGGCACTGCAATGGCATCAGTTGATGCACTGAGCTACCGCTCCCGCTAATTGGAATGGCCCATGTGAACTGTCAGCTCTATGGAATAGAGCTCTACGGAATCTGGCTAGTGGAATTGAGCCGATTTACGCTGCATAAATGACATGTTTAGAATTTTAATGATTTTAAATAATTATGTTTTGTATTCTAAACTAATGGTGGCAATAACATCGTTTGCCAACTTTGGCAGCCAGCGTCCGTACGTGCTCTGCTTGGCTCGGGACGGTCGATAACCGAGATTAAGGAAGTTCGAGCCCACGGGACAGATGAATGGATGACCCTAGTTAATACCTGACTGAAGGGGTGGAAAGAAAATATTCCGTTTTACGTTTCTGCTTAATAGGGCTTCTTAGTTAACGCAAATTAATTCGTAAACAAAAAATAACAAATATGTAACTCATTATCTCTACAATAAGGAAATAAAAGTAGAAACTTTTTCGTTACTCACCGCTCAACCTGTTAGTTAGGATGAGCCTGGAAGCGAAAAGGATTCTTTTTATTTCTGTCGTTGTCGAGAAACATCTGAATTCCTCAACAAAGCCACCTCGGAAACGGAGAAATCCTCTTGATTCTCAATTTTCCTCTGATTTACTAAACCTCTGCTGATTGAGCGTTGCCATGGAGACTGTTTCTAAGCTTTCTGAATTTAAAATGTAATAACCCCTCAAATAACAAGATTAACTACAATGAGTCAACGTAACAAACCTTTGTTATTGTTTTCCCTTTATTGCAATTTCGTATTCAGTATTCTATGAGAATAATGATATCTCAGCAGAATACGTTTATTATGCAATTCTATCAAATATTTGTGCTAAACATCTCAGAATTTTCATTCCTTGTAGAAGGGGAGACAAAAATCAGTGGTCTAGAGGTCTTGTTCTTCAAGTTCCCAGGGTTGAAGGATGAGTGTTTGAATTTCACGTAGAGCATGGGTATTTTTTTTACCGTGTATATGTGGCATGATTAACTTCTCATATCACAATGCACACAAAATCATCCTCTCATCCGTAATTATTCCTTTATCATCATCGATCTTTCATAAACACTCCATCGAGACTAACTGTGGTGTTGTGATTCGGGTTCTAATGTTGTAATTCCGGTTAATTCATTGGAATTTTCCAGTGGAATTTTGGGTGAACAAAGCGGGTTTACTACAGATTTTCTTGGGATTCTCCATTTTCCCTGTCTCTAATTATAGCATTGCTTTGCTCTCATTCATATCGAACCTTTACAATCGATGAAAATTATTCGTCCACTCCAGTTTGCATACAAGGCATTTCAACTGCATTCATCGTAAAGATAAAGATCATTATTCTACCATTTAAACATGAATATTTTTGTAATCTGTGTTTGGCAGACAATACAATTGTTGCAGAAAAGTTATACCAATAACAAAGATACATTATAATATATATTATGATAATGGTCATAAATATAATTCTGTGAGCTGGATAGCAAAAGCAAGCCTCCATTTTCACCTGCGTAGGACAGTCGACAACATAATGACATGAGCTTCTTTCATCATTTTCGCCCAGAGACGAGCACGGCATTCATCGCTACCCGGATCAGTGAAACCATCTCCACCAAATGTAATTTTCCGACAGAAATAAATCACTCAACATACGAAAGGCGCGTGGGCAAAATTTATCATTTTCGAGTTGTTAAGGCCTGACAGGCTCCTCGGCGAGGCTTTTGCGGGATTCATATCGGCCACTCGTCCACCACCCCTTCCGAATCACTCCTCGCTTGTTTCCAATCTGTCGACAGCTGCCGGCCGACAAAAATTCCCGCCAGATGGGGCTCACAGCCACACCGTGCATTGAAAGTCATTCCTTTAAACGCGCTTAATATTCTAGGCAAGGTATTTGTATAAAAAACAAAATTTTTATTATAATGTATTATTCTTTTAGAGGTAAGATATATATAATTAATAAAGAAAATAATGTGATATTTACGATTTTATTCACGATCATTGTTTATGAAGATTCATACTGCCTGTAATGCACATACCTGAATATAAAATATTCCGTTTTTATTATCGAAAGAGCTGGCTTAGGAAACTGATGTTGCTGCAGTGCCTCTGAGCGGATGCCCTAGTTTTGAGTCCCGATGGTGAAAGGATTTTCGACACTAGCTTATCAGCTATATCGAATTCAGACACTGTTTGGAGGAAAATTCGAGCAGGCGGCTGATCTGATAGGTTATTTCCCGTGGTTTCTCCCATCAACACGAGGAGAACGCCGGCGCAGTACTCTAATAAATGGGCCACGGATTGCGGGCGATCTTTCTTTCCCGTTCCTTGTCCTTTCCTTACCCATTACCTACACATACTTACATTCACATGCACTACACTAGCACACAAACAGGGAGATCGATCGAAAACTTAGAGCTTGCCCTGCCTGGGACGGTACCCCGCTGGTGGTAGAAACCTGGTTAGGGTAAATCCCGCTAACCGACGGGCAGGTCTACACCGGATCTCACCATCCAGCGAGCCCTCTCTCGCGATAAAAACATGCACTATACTTATGGTTCTAATGACAGAAGTTGGCGCGCCCGGAATACTAATCAATTAATCCCTTTTAGAAATTCTAACTTAGATTGGTTAAAACACAAAAAAAAACGTAACAAATTTTATCCTTTCCGATTTGATCCAGATGGAAGTGTTTTCATAACACTTCACAATCATTCATAGTCACAAATCATTAACATAAAAATGATGCTACAAATTTTGCTTTCCCACACACTTCGAAATTGTTTTAAACATTCTAAATTTAGATGGATTATAAATTTAGGTGAAGGATTCCGATTTGATCGAGACTAAGGTGGAAGTGTTTTGAAAATAATTCATAATCATTGTCACAAACCATTAACATAAAAATGATGTTACACATTTTGCTTTCCCACACACTTCGAAATTGATTTAAACACTAAATTTAGAACGATCTGGCAACTCTGGGTACATTGCACACTGTGCAGCTCACTTCATGAAATTTTTGCTTCGCACTAGATGCAGCAAGCGGTTACTATTCACTCCAGCGTATCATCACCCTCAGGAAATGAAGGAAGAGAAACAAAATGTGTTCCATTTTTTCCCGTTTGTCCTGATCAGTTGGTAGAGCGGTGGAAATTTTCGGAAATACACTCGGCGAGCGGTATGAATGTTTTGTATGGCGTTATTTCCTTTCAGCTTTGACGGTATGCGAAAACCGTGAATACTCGTGAAAAGGGCAGTATGAAGCCTCTAATGAAAAATTTCAAACGGCAAATATGTTCTGTACATTTTAGCTAAATAAACCATCATCGGAAATAGCAATGATTTTCACCAAGGAGGGAAAAAGAGAGTAATTATAATAATAATAATAATAATAATAATAATAATAATAATAATAATAATAATAATAATAATAATAATAATGGATATAATAATTCAATAATCAAAATTATATTATTAAACGTTTAAAATGAATAGTTTATTAAAAAACGATAGCATTAAAATTAACTCTTTCTAATAATCAACTGTATCTTTAATACAAATTCGACATGATATACTGATTCATGATAAGCTGGAAAAACAATATACTATTTTATTTTTTAATATTGTGATTTTTACACATAAAATACTAAACGAGAAGTCTTGTTCAAAATAATTGATTACTGACACTTTTTAATATTGCGCGTTTGCATGTATTTTTGAACAAGTTTTAAAAATTTAATTCATTCTCGTTTCTTAACATAATTATCCTGCATACACATTTACTCAATTATCATATTGTAATGTAATGTGTCGTTTTTCAATGATCATTAACAGTTTTTTACACTCTGCAAGATGGTCGTTGTACATTATAAGAGATGCATTACACAGCATGATAAGTGTTAACTTAGAATTAATTTTAAAATTATTAATTTCTTACAAATGAAAAAATAATGGTTTATATCATATGAAAGGAAAGAAGCCCGGGTATTTACCCTCCCCATTATCCGGCCTTAGCTGCGATCATTTGAATAATTATTTATCTCGTTCTTTTTGGCAAGGAACGCGTCTATTTTATGCATCGATGAAATGAAAAAACGTGAATTCACTCCGGTAAATTGTATTTCACAATTAATTCAAACTATCAGAAGTCTGAAAATGATTTTCAGACTTCTTAATGGCAAACGCAAGACCTGCTTCCAAGTCCTGATCACTGCACTGCAGTCCCAGGGCAAAAATAGTCTGGCAAACTGCACTTGAATGGCTTCAGCTTAAAGCCTATTTTCACAAACACTGGTGACTCTTAACCATTAAAGTTTTAATACATTATTTGCTGTCTTACCACTAGTTAAATTTTCTCAAATTGTTTCTCAAACTCATAGTATCTTATTCTGAAGAGGACAACAAAAGTAGGAAAATAAATTTATTTATTAGCATTGATTTTAATAATAATTTTGTTCAGGGTCAACAACTATATACTTAAAGAATAATAAATAATTTTGAAATAATATTATAAGCAGGTTTTACATGAATAATGACATCAGATTCAATAGTAAATTAAAGTCATTAATATGTATTTTAAAAATGAAACACGAAATTCGGAAATTAAAGTTATCACATGGCACGGAGTTGTTTTAATAAAAAAACAGGAAATTTAGTTTTGCAATTCTGATAGGAAGATGGCAGCACAGGTGTGCTGTGAGAATAAGACCTCCTGCTCTAGCATTCACCCGAGTGCCTTGCAGTTCGAGGGAGAGCAATCGATAGAAACGTCGAGAAGTCCACCGCACGCCGACAGAGGGCGCAACAGGCGTGAAAAGTGGCGGAGTGAGAAAGACAAAAAGCAAACGGCGAAACAAAACACTGTTGGAAACGCAGACAGCCAGACATACCGTCACTCAGGCGGCGAGACGGCTGCTCTTGCTCGCAGGAGAACAAGTGCACGCCGCATGTACGACGAGGCCACAAAGCCACGTGACACTCTATAGGACGTCCCAAGATAACCCAAATGGAGCCAAGGAAACGGGCACGCCCATGGAAGAAGAGAATCGAGAGAAGAGAACAATGAGTTTTGGCTGCGGGTAAAAATATTCACCTATCTTAATCTTTTAACATTGAATTCAGTCGCCACTCCAGTGTTGAACCTTCAAAATGTGTAGGGTAATACAGTACTGAGAGGTTTTCTTAATCGTACTGCTCGTTTATGAATGAATAGGTAAAAATGCAACACACTAAGTCGTACAAAGTGCATAAAGTGAGAAGTAAGTTCTTCGTATAATGAGACTAATGACGTCAATAAGAGAAACCTCCTCAGAGGGACACAACAAATTGACATGTAATACACACAAATTCACGTGAACTACTATCTTATAGTTATTAACGACATCAGGCCGTCATTTGTCCTGTAAATCCCCATCTCTCCGACTGCAATCCATAGTTCGTCAGAGCATTTTAGCATTTTAGCTCCCAGGTAATAGCGTTATGGAGATGTAATAATGTGTATGTATGTAATTTGGTTTGCCGTTAATACAAAAAATTGTTCTATTAACACTCTGAAGATTGAACTACGCAAAAGGCTCATATGCAATTTACCTATAGAAATATAAAAATCAATGTTGTTTGTCCATATTTTATGTGCTGACGTATCGTTCATCACCTTGCTACAAATTTTTGTCAACTTATTGATTGCACTTGCGTAAAAAATATATGCATAGTACAAAGTGAATGAACGTATTCATTATTATATTATATTCATAAAGATTATATTATTATATTTGTAAAGACGCAAAATGGGGCAGTTTTGTTGATTTTATGAGTCTATACTGACTCAAGCGTCCCTGAGCAGAAGCTGTATACAACTCGTCGCACCCTCAAGTGTTAAGCGCGCGTTCGTTGCATACTTAGCCCCTGCGGTTGAAAAACATCGGTCGGAGTGATCATTTCAACGTTATCTCGGACACGTAAATCAAATTTCTCCAAAACAGTGTCATAGCGAATGCGTAGCCAAACTTGAGGGAGAACTTTTTAACAACATACTGGACAACCATGTCCAAATCAGGAGATAGAGCAAACCCCTACTTGCGAGAAACTCTTTCATCTAAATTTTTTTGCACAGCGTTTTTGCAATCGCGATTGACAACCACGAGACCAGTAGCGTGTGAATTGTAATACATTGCAATAACTAAGCATTTCTGGGTCCACTAGAAACGAATGAAAATATTAAAATAGAGAATATTTTGCTTGTTGAGCAGACAAAGTATAATTGGCACGAATCGCCATAATTTTCTCTGTTGAATTGTTCAAATGTATGGACGATCGAAGAGAGAAGGAAGAGGGAGGGGGGCAGGTAGAATGATTATTTTCTGTTAGTCGGACACACAAACAAAGAAGATCATTATTCCTTAATGCGAAGTGCAAGTGTTAACGAGAGGTGTCGACATTCGCTCGCAGCTGGAAATTGAGATCCGGAGCGCACTTGCATCTTGATTGTGGATTGGTTGAGTGATTACTCCGTGTTTTCGCGTGTTTCTAATGTCATTAGTCCCGTAAGTTTAGTTCGACATTTACCTTTCGGGAAAACTAGTGATCAGAGCAGCCGGCAGCTAGAATTCTTCTCCAGTTAGCGGCTGAACTCGACCTTGCTATATAGCTAGTGTCGAAAATCTTGCCGCGCGCCAAATCCTAGGTCTTTCCAATCGGTGGCACAGCATTGACATCGATTGATGCTATGAGCCACCAAAACCAGTCATATATTCTTGTGAGTGAAACAGCCCATGAAATGTGAAGAACGTATGTACACACACACCACACCAATAAACTTCATATCTGGTAATGGTGGAGTGATTCTGTAATAGCAACAGGATAGAAATAGTAACGTCACTGTTCCATTAGTAATCATAATGTTGTGTGATGTGTTTGATCGTCACATCTGTCAAATCTATTTATTTATGGCCGTTAAGCATTCTAGATCTCCAGATACTAAAATAAGATTTCACCGTATTTATGGAGAGGTTTGGCCATACGAGAACCAAGGGTTCCACAAAGCGATTACGCAAGACCAGTTTGTGATAATCCTACATCTGTTGAAAGACGAAACTATCACTTAAAACAAGGGAAGGCGAATAATAATAAAAAAATGTCCTAAAAAATAAAACAGTACAGAGTAAGTTTTTACCTAAACAGAGAGAGAAGGTGAGAGAGAGAGAGAAAGAAAAACGGAGAGAAAAAGAGAGGGAAAAGAGAAGGAAACAGAGAGACAGAAAGCGACACAAAAAGAGCGAGAGAAAGAGGGAGAAAGTGAGACAGAGAAAGATAGAGAGAAAGCGAAACAGAGGAGAGAAATAGAGAAAGAGATAAAAAGAGACGGAAAAGGTATGAAAAGAGAAAGAGAAAGCGACACGAGAGAGAAAGAGAGAGAGAGGGAAAGAAAGCGTTACCACGAGAGAGAAAGAAATATGTAGAAATAGAAAGAGAGAGAGAAGAAGAGAGAGACAAACAGAGAAAAAGAGAGAAAGAGAGAAAAATAGAGACGAAGAGAGAAAAAGAGAGAGAAAGAGAGAGGGAAAGAAAGAAAAAGAAAAGGAAAGAGAGAGAGAGGAAAAGCGACACAAAGAGAGCGAGAGAAAGAGAGAGAAAGTGAGAGAAAGATAGCGAGAAATCGAAAGAGAGGAGAGAAAGAGAGAGAGAAAGAGAGAAAAACAGAAGGAAAAGGTATGAAAGGAGAGAGAGAGAATGCGACACAGAGAGAAAGAGAGAGAGAAAGCGTCACAAGGAGAGAGAAAGAAATACGTAGAAATAGAAAGAGAGAGAAGAGAGAAATAAATACGTAGAAATAGAAAGAGAGAGAAGAGAGAGAAAGAGAGACAAAGAGAGAGAAAAAGAGAGAAAAGGAGAGACGAAGAGAGAAAAAGAGAGACGAAGGGAGAAAAAGAGAGACGAAGAGAGAAAAAGAGAGAGAAAGAGAGAGAGGGAAGAAAGAAAGAGAGAAAAGGAAAGAGAGAGAGGGTGGGCATCGCTTCAAAGGGTCTGTCGTCGGTGTGAGAATGTTGAGCCGCAAACTTCCTTAGCGCACCGCGTCCGAGGTGCGGCGCATTGCCGTCTCGCTTTGCTCCCCCTCCCCCGCCCTCCTGCGCGCCGGCGCCTCGTGTGGCGGGGGGTTTCGCTTCCGGGTGAGCGCGCGCGGGGGCAGCGGGAGTGGCAGTGGGAGGGGGCGGGGCGGTGGCGCCGCGAAAATCGAGTTAAGTGCAGCCGCACGCGAAGCGAGCTTCTAGCCGCGGGCGGTGGCTCGACAAGACCTACACGCGCCCCACCCGACCACGGCCTCCAAACACACCCACGCACCCCCTTCGCTCACGCCCACGCCACGGCCACGGCCTCCTCCCACACCCGCGCTGAAGTTACTGCCTTCACCGCGCCCACGGCCTCCTCACACGCCGACGGCGGGACGATCCTCGACCCTAGCTTGGCAGCTAGGTCGAATTAAGGCGCTGTCCGGTGGAGAATTCTAGCGGCCGGCTGCTCTGATCGGTAGTTTTCCGTGGTTTCTCCGATCAACACCAGGCGAATGCCAGAGCAGTACCCTACCAAATGGGTCACGGACCACGCGCGATATGTCCTTCCTCTTTCTTGTCCTATCCTCACCTCTTGCAGTAGAAAGTGCCTTTTTTATGTTAAGTGTAGTTTAAGTAAGTAGCAGAAACGTTTGGTCAGGTGCGATTCCAGACGGGGTGGATAGTTTTGCGAGTTGGAAATACCTTCTTCACTAGTGTTGTAATATTTATTAACTACTACGGATAATGTGGGAAAATATACGCGTTGTAGCATCTTTATTCTAGTCTAGATTTTCGGCTCCCTTCCTTGTTCTATCCTCACCTACTACACACACACACTTACACTAACATGCACTACACTACCACATATTCCTGGAGCTTAGAGCTTGTCTCGGCTGGGGCGGAGCCCCGCTGGTGGGGGATACATTGTCAGAGAAAAAGCAAGCCGATGCACCAACAGTCGTCAGCAACAACACCAAAAGCAGCCGTCAGCACCAACCGGCGCGGTGGGGGAATATCACCGCCACCTCCCGAGGGACAAACATGCACTACACTTACGTGACTAATAGCCTCAGTTTACGTGACTAATGACGTGCTCGGAAATCAATCAACCAACCAACATCCGCCCAAGCCCACGCCAAAATCGCCTCCCGCACTCCCGATGTGGTACCGCCAACGCTTCGCTCACGTCATCCTATCTATTGTAACTGCGCCTACGTTAGCGTGTTCCATTCGCCAATTTCTGCAACGCTTTCTCTGTAATACCTTTGTCTCCGCCTCCACTTCTCCCTTCGCCAGAATTAACACCCCTTTACGGGCCTCCGCTTACTTCAACTCATTCACCGACTTCCGTGCCTCGTGGCATCAGTACATGTCACTGCAGTGCATCTGCCTGGGAGAGCCTTCATTAATAAGCCTTCCTCTGACCGAGACATATGACACAAGCCCGGGTCGTTCAGTTTCAGGCGGAGACTTTACACGAAAAAGTCTGAATTGAAATGCTTCATTTGTTTGCTTCATTACCAAATTAGGTTTGATTATAGCCAAGTCAAAGAGTTAAGTAGTAACTATTCTTAAATACTCCAGAGGAAGAGTATAGAAATCACAGCGTTTCTCCCATGTACTGTCACAGAACACTCCATACGACAAATTCATCGAAACGCTTAATTTTTGTTTAGAATTATTTCAAATATCCTAGCGATAACTGGCTAAGAATTGTCCTATAGTATATGTTACATGTTACTCAATATATTCGGATTGTTTCCAAAATTGTTACGAATATTTCGAATATTCAGTTAAAATAATTATACATCGCGAGTGATTTTGGTATTAATTTCAAATGCGATTACACAATACATGCTAGAATAAGAACAACACGTATCACTTTATCAAATAAACTTGGGTTAGTTACTATACGAAGTTGTAGAATCACGAAATAAATTAAAAATTCAGAATGCCACGTGAAAATTGATAAATACAATTTTTAATCTATATATTGTAGGAGATAAAATCGATAGACATCTTGAGCACAGCCATTATCGTTTAGTCATTACACAACTCTCACCAACTTTGCTTCTGCTATTTGACATGATTCGAGAGTGTAGCTCTTCATAACCTTGGTTGCCGAGTGAAGTTGCGTTACTAATTTTTGTTTCTAACGGTGTATTACAAGAAAAGGGTCCTGTGACATTTTATTCCTTCGTTAGCAAACGGATCTTTAAAACTATTTGACCCTTTAAAGAATAAGTTCTTGCAAGAGTGACAGTTAACGATTCGTTTACTATTTCTTTTTTAAAGGAAAATTTATGAAATGGACTACTGTTTTCAAGATTTGTAGAAGTTCTTTCACGAAGCTCAAAACATCTTACGCCTTCCACACGACGGAATTTGACTACAAACTTCCTTCAAACGCTCTTGTCAGAGATGGTCCGCGTATCCTCAGTTCTGTGTGTGTGTGTGTGTGTGTGTGTGTGTGTGTGTGTGTGTGTGTGTGTATTGCGTGGGTTAGTAACGCGACTTCATAAATGGAGTAGAGGGAGGCATTTTTCAAAATGAGGAAAAACTATTATTCTCGATATTTTTACCAAATATTTAAATAATCTGAAAATAAAATCACCAACGCGGGGATAAATAGATCAAGAACAAATGCTGGTAAAACGTTTGCCACGGATATAACGCAAAAAAAAGGTAACGGATCGCGCACGTGGAGGAATTGAAAAATATTCTTCTTAGGTCTGCTGCACTCACAGCCTGGTCATTGAGAGAAAAATAACTTTTTCCTAGAAGCGTAGGCAGAATATAGCAGGGCGTAGGTTAACACAAGGTTAACAGTTTTCACGTCTGATTTTCAGTATGTAATAAAAAGAGTACTTATGATAACGAATCGTTATGGTATCGGGACGTCGCGCGCATGCGCTGCCGCCTCCCGACCCGCCCTGAAGTCGTTGGAGGCATTCGCCAACGGTCTGAGCATCTCTCGCGCACTGCCTGCATTGCATGGACGCGCTGGTGCCGATCTATGACGCCGATCGCACGGAAGACTGAATAAATGAAAGAAATCTAAATAAATTCAAAGGAATAAGTGATTTTTTTTGTTTCCTTGGGTGATGGCACACGACTTGCAAACCCAGAGAAAACGCCACTGATGGGGTAGCTATGGAAATTAAACCAAGATCTGGTTCCAAGTTTTAGTATTGCATATGAGGATTATTAATTGTATTGTTTTATGCCTGTCAGGTTGCGGAAGGAGGTGAATAAAGTGAGTCGATTGAGGGTCTCAGATTCTGTGGTTTGGTCTAGACCAGGAATTCCCCAACTTTTTCTTGCATAGACCCCTTTTAAAAGAATAGTTTGCTTCATCAACCCCCTTGAATTTCTCTATAATATAAGCATACAAAATTATCGTAATACAAACAATTGCCTGTAACAATTACTCAAAGATAACAAATAGACAAATAATAACAAAGTTTGGAAAAAATGATTATTCATATTTTTTAAATAGTTTTTTGTTTAAAATTATCGAGTAAATTTGTAATTAAAATTAGATGTTTTATAGCTTGATGTAATATTAATAATAATAACAATAAATAATAATAATAATAATAATAATAATAATAATAATAATAATAATAATAATAATAATAATAATAATAATAATAAAGTACTTGTCGAAGGGTAGTACCTAGGCGGTTGCATTCTATTGTCTTCTCCTTGATGGTTATGTGTTCTTTCCAAGCCATTCTAGCGTTTATTAGAATGTCTTTGCAATAGTCGGGTACCATTGAGATTGAGAGGGCAGGGAAATGTAAGAAAACTTGAAATGTCGAATTTATATTTATTTTCAACTGGTCAATTCAGTGGTCATGAGATAATCATGTATTAAGTTTCTTCCAGAATTGAGATTTCAAGATATCAGGTAGTCAGGATCAAATATCAATATTTACTACTCTTGTTTGGATTTCACTATCCCAAATAATTATTACTAAAATAATCAAATAAAAGTTAATCGTTCATTTTCGTATTCATTTCGTATTCATTAGTAGTACAATCTTATTTAAAAAATAAGTGATTATATTTCTCTTAATCAAATACAATTATATATAAAAAATTATTTACTGTAAAATAACGCAGTAACTAAAATTTCGTTTGAATTAATTTGAGAGTATGTTTATATTTTCACTGCTAACGAAGATTGGCACAATATATTTCTATTGATAATATAAATACGCACCGCAGTTGTTGCACCGGTTAGTAGACAAGGTAACCAAAGATATATTGGGAACTTGTTTTGTCTTTTAATGAATTGTAATCAAGCAAAGTTAATTGGTTTTTCAAATGTTCAATTAGTATTATAAATTGGTGCGGTGCTCTTAATTAATTTGTGCATTTTATTAATGAATACAAGAGACATTGAAATTTTCCAATTTGGGAAACGTTTGAGTAGAAGTATTGTCTTCTATGTTTATCTGTAGATCAAATAGTCTTTAGATTTAAACCATGGCTGCTCAAGAGAACATTACACTTCTCGTTCGCCGAAGCAGCTCTTTCGTGGACAATCGTTGAGGCCCTTTGAGGTACATTGCACCTGTTGAGCAACTGACTGGAACATTGACAGAGAGAAACGGACGAACGAACGGACATATTGTTATGATTCTAGGTGGTGAATTAAAACTCTGGTATTATTTTAACCAAAACTTTTTTTTTCTTCACACAATCCCTCAAAACACTAGATTTATGTACAGATAGTCTTCACTTGATTATTCTTTATACGTCACACTTCTCTTGATTATTTATTTACGTAACACTTCTCTTGATTTATTTACGCAACACTTCTCTTATTATTTATTTACACCGTTCACGTCTCTTACACTGTCACACAGTCCTAAGCACTGACCACAGTTCGATGGCACTGGCCACGGTTCACGTCACTGAGCACAATCACTGCACTGCTATTCACCGCGATGCACATACTTCACAGCTCAGCTTCCACTTCAGACTTAAGACTGACTCGCGGTCGCTGACCGCCGCGCATTTATATTCGGTGGGCGCCGTCGAGAATTTTCTAGACTTTGCGATACGCGCCGCGAACACTCTGGGACCATCTAGTTGAAGGGCCGCCGGCAGATGTCGCAATCCGCGCATACAAGTAGTTCGTGGTGGTGCCGGCAGATGACGCAATATTTGTTACAATATGTTTTGCCGTCAACCAACATTCTGGATTCAAGGACCCACACATGTGGATTCTGACTATGCTTGCTACAGGAAGTAATTTACTACTTATTGAATCAAGATTTATCCATTTTTCCGATAAGTCCCTTAACACCAGTTTTTATGCCAAAAACGTGTACTTTTGCCACATTACATTTCTATGAACTACGTAAGAAGTATGCGTGAAAAATTAAAGCGATCGGGTCCCTTTGTAATCGGACTTCATTTGATGCTATTGGAACATCTGGAATTCGGTAGTTTTGATGGAATGACATTCGTACTTGTGGTGAGAATGGAATTAGAGGACGGATATTTGATGTGAGTTTGAGGTTCGAAAAATTAGCAGAATACAGCCACAAGAGGGAGGCATTGTAACATTTATTTCTACTGGCGGATTCCTTGATTTTGTGTAGCTCAGTTTCATTGAGTATCAATAAATGAAACTGTGTTCTACTTTGAACTCTATTTCAGTTTAAATTTCTATTACAATTTTAATCTCTATTTCAATTTCAATATCTTCTTCAAATTCAACCTCTATTGCAATTTAAACTTGTATTGCAATCTAAACCACGACTGGAATTTAAACCTCGACGGGAATTTAAATATCGACGGGAATTTAAACCTTGACTGATATTTAAACCGCGAGAAGACTTTAAACCTCGACAGAAATTTAAACGTCAACAAGAATTTAAATCTCGACAAGAATTTAAACCTCGACAGTAATTTACATCTCGACAGGAATTTAAACCTCGACAGGAATTTAAACCTCGACAGGAATTTAAACCTCGACAGGAATTTAAACCTCGACAGGAATTTAAACCTCGACAGGAATTTAAACCTCGACAGGAATTTAAACCTCGACAGGAATTTAAATCTCGACAGGAATTTAAATCTCGGAGGAATTTAAACCTCGACAACAATTCAAACCTCGCCAACAATTCAAATCTCGACAAGAATTTAAACCTTGACTGATATTTAAACCGCGAGAAGACTTTAAACCTCGACAGAAATTTAAACGTCAACAAGAATTTAAATCTCGACAAGAATTTAAACCTCGACAGTAATTTACACCTCGACAGGAATTTAAACCTCGACAGGAATTTAAACCTCGACAGGAATTTAAACCTCGACAGGAATTTAAACCTCGACAGGAATTTAAACCTCGACAGGAATTTAAACCTCGACAGGAATTTAAACCTCGACAGGAATTTAAACCTCGACAGGAATTTAAATCTCGACAGGAATTTAAATCTCGGTAGGAATTTAAACCTCGACAACAATTCAAACCTCGCCAACAATTCAAATCTCGACGGGAATTTAAACCTTGACTGATATTTAAACCGCGAGAAGACTTTAAACCTCGACAGAAATTTAAACGTCAACAAGAATTTAAATCTCGACAAGAATTTAAACCTCGACAGTAATTTACACCTCGACAGGAATTTAAACCTCGACAGGAATTTAAACCTCGACAGGAATTTAAATCTCGACAAGAATTTAAACCTCGACAGTAATTTACACCTCGACAGGAATTTAAACCTCGACAGGAATTTAAACCTCGACAACAATTCAAACCTCGCCAACAATTCAAATCTCGACGGGAATTTAAACCTTGACTGATATTTAAACCGCGAGAAGACTTTAAACCTCGACAGAAATTTAAACGTCAACAAGAATTTAAATCTCGACAAGAATTTAAACCTCGACAGTAATTTACACCTCGACAGGAATTTAAACCTCGACAGGAATTTAAACCTCGACAGGAATTTAAATCTCGACAAGAATTTAAACCTCGACAGTAATTTACACCTCGACAGGAATTTAAACCTCGACAGGAATTTAAACCTCGACAGGAATTTAAACCTCGACAGGAATTTAAACCTCGACAGGAATTTAAACCTCGACAGGAATTTAAACCTCGACAGGAATTTAAACCTCGACAGGAATTTAAACCTCGACAGGAATTTAAATCTCGACAGGAATTTAAATCTCGGTAGGAATTTAAACCTCGACAACAATTCAAACCTCGCCAACAATTCAAATCTCGACGGGAATTTAAACCTTGACTGATATTTAAACCGCGAGAAGACTTTAAACCTCGACAGAAATTTAAACGTCAACAAGAATTTAAATCTCGACAAGAATTTAAACCTCGACAGTAATTTACACCTCGACAGGAATTTAAACCTCGACAGGAATTTAAACCTCGACAGGAATTTAAACCTCGACAGGAATTTAAACCTCGACAGGAATTTAAACCTCGACAGGAATTTAAACCTCGACAGGAATTTAAATCTCGACAGGAATTTAAACCTCGACAGGAATTTAAATCTCGGCAGGAATTTAAACCTCGACAACAATTCAAACCTCGACAAGAATTTAAACCTTGACAGGAATGCAAACCACGTCTGGAATTCGAAGCGCGACTGGAATTCTAAACATCGCCTTGGAGCTTCGAACGCGCACCTGGCTTCGATCGCCGTCCGGGTGGCGCGCCGGGTGGCCGCCGGGAGTCGCTCCGCCCGCAAAGAGCGACGTCCGTTCGAGCTGTAAATAGCGCCCCTGGTGGCGCCTGACAGAGACGTTTCGCGGATGAATAATTCACGCGCTATCGACGCCCGAATGATGTCGGCGCCGCCCAATTCAATGACGCCTCGAAACCTCGCAGGGCGCTCTGGACGGCTGCATCGATCTCACCAAGTCGGAGAGTAAAAAGGAGCAATCGCTGCACACACAGAATGAGACATCGTCGATTCATGGATGAATTACGTCACGGCAATTGGGAAAGGGAGTGGGGACAGGGTGCATGTGTATGCGTGTCACGATGTTGCCGGAAGTAGTAGCTCAGTGCATCAACTGATGTCGCTGCAGCGGCTCAGACCGGGAGGTCCTAGGTTTCAGTCCTGACGGTGGCAGGATTTTCGACACTAACTTTTCAGCTAGGTCGAATTCAGTCGCTGCCTGGAGGAGAATTCTGGCGGCCGGCTGCTCTGATCGCTAGTTTTCCGTGATTTCTCCGATCAACACCAGGCGAATGCCAGAGCAGTACCCTAACAAACGGGCGAAGGACCGCACGTAATTTTTCCTTCCTCTTCTTTATTCCATCCTCACCCCTTACACACATACATTTACTCTAACATGCACTACACTACCACATATACCGGGAGACCGGTCGAGAGCTTAGATCGTGTCCCGGCAGGGGCAATGCCCCGCTGGTGGGAAAGTTCTGGTTATGGGGAAACCCCGCTACCTGACGGTAAGTGGGCGCCGGATCTCGCCATCCAGCGGGCATCTCGCCATCCGCCATCTCCCGAGGGAAAAAAACATGCACTACACTCACAGTACTAATGCCCTAAGCTGTTGACGCGCCCGGAATCACTAACCAGCCAACTAACGATGATGTCAGGGAAGAAGAAACGAGAAAATCTGTGCACATGTGTGTGTGTGTGTGTGTGTGTGTGTGTGTGTGCTTGTGAGGGAGAATAGTAGTGGATGCAAAATTTCTTTAGCAAGAAGTGGAAAGCAGATGTAATCCAGAGACCATTTTAGCACAATCTCTCAAAGTAACTTGTTAAACAAATTAATATCATTCATTTAATATAAAATTGTTTGAAAATCCTGCCTGCATTTGAAACTAATTCATTTAGATACTTTTGTCTTGATTATATATGTAAGTTTCCCATTTTACTACAATGCGTTCCTTTTTTTTTTAAATGGTAATGATAATACAACAGTTGGAATGTTTTAACCCCATTTCCGGCATGATGTTACGAATTTACAATGAGTATGGTATTGTTGTTGTTTAAATTCTTTCACAAAGCTCTGGTGTAGTCTCTGCCCCACTATTCCCTTCCACACCTGCTCCATCTTTCCCTTCTACACTTCAATCCTACCGACCCCTTTTCGCCTCCCGTCGCTTGGATTTCCCGTCTCTCCCCTTCTCGTCCCACTGTGACTTCTTTCGTCCATGTCTTTCAGCCTCATGTGCTCCAGACTGAAAGAGGTGGCTCAGGTCATCAAGAGACATTAGCTTACGTGCTGTATCGGCTGGGGCGGTGCCCTTCTGGTGGGAGATACTTGGTTGAGGAAAACTCAGCTAGCCGACAGTAGGTTGACGCCGGATCACACGTGTCAGCGGAGAAAGCTCACCACTTCCCCCAGAGAAAAGCTCATCTACTGTTCTTATGAGAATAATGACCTTAACAGTGGTCCCGCCTGGAAACAACCAAAAATATCACGTGCTCCTGTTCCTGTCGACCTCTTCCACATTCCACTGCACCTTATCACACCTCTCGCTTTCCTGCCTTCCTCGTCTCATTATTTCATGTTTCCTGCAACCACTTTGTGTTTCGTGTGAAGGACATTATTCACGTAAGTGTAGTACGATTTTTTATCGCAAGAGGTGGCGGTATTCTTCCCCCGCTGATGCGATGCGGCACCGCCCTGCACGTCAGCGGGGTTTTCCTCATCCAGGTATCACCAGCCCCAGGTGAGAGAAGCATAAACTCTTAACAAGTTTTTGTAAGTAAGGGGTGAGCAAAGGACAAGGAGGGAGGAAGGAAAGATCGCGCCCGTTTGTTAGGGCGCGGGCATTTGTCTGGTTCTCGGGCATTTGTCTGGTATTGATCAGAGAAACCTCAAGAAAATTCCGATCCAGCGGGCTGTTACCGGGAGCAGTAGCTCAGTGCATCAACTGATGTCACTGCAGCGCCTCTAGGTCCTAGGTTCGAGTCCTGGCGGCGGCAGGATTTTCGACACTAGCTTTTCAGCTCGGTCGAATTCAGTCGCTGCCTGGAGGAGAATTCTAGAGGCCGGCTTCTCTGATCGGTAGTTTTTTGTAGTTTCCCTGATCAACACCAGGCGAATGCCGGAGCAGTACCCTACCAAACCGGCCACGGACCGCGCGCGATCTTTCCTTCCTCTTCCTTGTTCTATACTCTCCCCTTACACACACTTACACTAACATGCACTACACTACTACATATTCCGGGAGACCGGTCGGGAGCTTAGAGCTGGTCCCGGCTGGGGCGGTGCCCCGCTGGTGGGAGAGTCCTGGTTAGGGGGAAACCTCACTAGCCGATGGTAGGTCGGCGCCGGATCTCGCCATCCAGTGGGGGAAGACCATCGCCATACCCGAGAAAAAACATGCACTACACTAACGGGACTAATGACCAAAGCAGTTGACGCGCCCGGAAACACGAAAAAAACAAACCAGCGGGCTGTTAGAACTGTCCTTTAGATAACAGAAGGACTCAATCTAGCTGTCTAGCTAGCGTTGAAAATGCTGCCAACCTAGTGGAATCCAAGGACCAACCGGTCAGAGGCACATCAGTGACATCATTTGATGCCCTGAGCCACCTGCCCCGGTCGTTTTTTCTGCTCCCCCTTCGCCCCCTCGTCGCCTGGCCTCGGCGCGGCGCGTTGTTTGCGCAAGGAGCCGGCGCATCAGCATGCAGCCGCGGCGGCCGCCCCCCCCCGCCCTCGGGCGGCTCTTATTGGGCGTGTAGGCGCCGCTTTAAAAAAGCCTCTGCTTTCGCGCTCCCTCCGTCAACTCTTCTCCCCTTCACAGCGCCCGCCGCCTGCCCCTCACCCTCCGTGTCCCCGGCGGCTGCGCCATCTCTTAGAGTGCGGGCGCAGGGGAGCAGTGTTCGGATCAATTCGCGTTCCGCTTCGCGTTCGTGCTCGTGTTGACGTTCGCGTTCGTGCTCACGTTTGCGTTTGAGTTCGCGTTCACGTTCCCGTTCACATTCGCGTTTGTGTTCCTGTTCACGATCGCGTTCGTGTTCACGTTCGCGTTCTCATTCACGTTCGCGTTCGTGTTCACGTTCGCGTTCGTGTTCACGTTCGCGTTCGTGTTCACGTTCGCGTTCGTGTTCACGTTCGCGTTCGTGTTCACGTTCACGTTTGTGTTCGCGTTCGCGTTCACGTTTGTGTTCGCGTTCGCGTTCACGTTCGCGTTCGTGTTCACGTTCACGTTTCTGTTCGCGTTCACGTTTGTGTTCGCGTTCTTGTTCACGTTCGCGTTCTTGTTCACGTTCGCGTTCGTGTTCACGTTCGCGTTCGTGTTCACGTTCACGTTTGTGTTCGCGTTCACGTTTGTGTTCGCGTTCACGTTTGTGTTCGCGTTCGCGTTCACGTTCGCGTTCGTGTTCACGTTCGCGTTCTACTTCGCATTCTCCTTTGCGTTTGTTACGTGTGTGAGGGTGAATATCTTCACCACTCGCTAGTTCGTACTGCGTTGGATGCGTTTTGACAAATATGGCCGATCTTCTAAGTGTGAAAAAATGGTATCAAATATACTTGAATTATTCAGCCAAACTACGCTGACGCCATGGACGACAGTTGATGTACGAAAAGGCTTGTGGATAACCTCTCATCAAATTTTCTGAATTTATGGTAGAAAATTGCAAAATGCATCGATGAAACACGTTTTTGATATTGTAGTCAAACATGAACCTAACTAATCTCACAAATGCGAATTTTCATTTACATACATATCTCTTTTGATAACTTTTCTGATTAGCTCTCATTAAGTTTTATTTTTTTGATTCTGTTAAGTCGCTTCTAAGTAGTGATGAAAAGGCAAATCAACCCTTTGAAAAAACAAGGTTCCAACTAACAAAATCGAAAAAAATAAGTTGTTAGTGTGAAAAGCTTCTTTCTGACTTCTGCTACAAGTAATCATATTGGTGCTGCAATCTGTGGACGAACTGTAAAAGTCACTACTGTAGGTGGAGAGATATGCGACTAGGTGGAAAGATGAAACTTTGAAATTAATTTACTCAATATTACTGAAATGGTAGATGGAATCTAGTCACTCCAAAGGGTCGACATGTCTGATACTCTCGAATGCAGTGTGATCACTAAAATTTTGGAGGTTCAGTGTTATGATTATTCACTTCTTTATACTTTCGTATCCGTCTTTCTTTCTTTTTTTCGACAAATTTAATCTCCGATGGTGTTTCACCGAAGTTGCGGAAATTGCCTCGAAAATAATTTGGGCTTAGTTCCAACGTTTTATAAACTTTATTCAAATACACGTATTTTACAATACTGCGGTTGTTGTCATCAATTGATCCTACTTCAAAAGTAGCCATTCTTTTACTAGCTACAAAATAAAAATATACATTTCCTTTATCAAGCTTTAAAATATAGTTTTCAAACTGGACTAGAAGATTGCTCATATTGAGCTTGTCAACAATTCTTGTAAGTTGATTGCACAAATTACAAATTAACAATTGCAACAAGCATACGGTTTGTTTTGAATAAAATCAACATTAGTGGTAAATTACATCGCTAAGATATCCGCCTGTTTCAATACCCTCTTGAACACACAGCCACCTCCCTAATGAAACTAGTGACTTAAGAGAGCTGCAGGAAGAGTTCGTTTGTCCTTTACCTGTTGCACTCACTTTTTGTTCTCTCTTACGATTCCTAGTAGAGGCACTTCCACCCTCGTGTAATGACGTGTGGAGAATATAAACAGATCGTCAAGTCTATGTTAATGGAGTTGCTAATTATTTGTTTGATATTGTTGGAGAGGAGGGCTATTCGTCTGTATTTTCTCTCTCTCTCTCTCTCTCTCTCTCTCTCTCTCTCTCTCTCTCTCTCTCTACGTCTCTCTCTTTCTACGTCTCTCTCTCTCTACGTCTCTCTCTCTCTCTACGTCTCTCTCTTCGTCTCTTTCTATGTCTCTCTCTCTATGTCTCTCTTTCTATGTCTCTCTCTCTAACTTTCGACTGTTCTGTGGTGACCTCTTGTATTCCCCTTGAGACCTCTTGAGCGACGAAGCTATTTTGCTGAAAAGTGCATAAAAAGAAGATAGAATCCGCTCCTGTCGCAAACGGTACGATGCTGAAGCAAACAAAGCGTGACATAACACAATATCAGGAAGACCATTTTTGTTTGTATTTTACTTACTGTAAAACAAAACTCATTGTTCACGGAAACAGACATGTGCATGCAAACACGCTAATGCAACAATTAAATGAAATGCGACCATCGATTACACAGAGAGATAGTCACCTTTTAATTGAATAAAAACTACAAGTCAGTAAATGACTGAAAAAATTGCTAAAAACAACGAATAATACGCAACGTTTGGTGTACGTATCATTGTCGTTTAGTCAAAAGAATAATCAGAAAGACCGGTTAACGAAGAGCATAAAGCAAACATCAGAAAAGGCTAAGAACAGTGAGACTTGGATAATTCGAACTTCTTTAATTCGAATTCGTCATTAGTTCTAAGATTTTGGCGGTCTCATAATCTTTATCTTTATTCAATGAAAGAGAATCGCGGATAGTGCGAAGTTCAGCTTTCTTAATTGGAAGTTCTTGTACACGTGTACTCTACCTAAATGTACACATAAAATACATCCAAAATCATGTAATTATTTCAGACATTTTGTAAAACTTTAATTTTACATAATGAACGTCCTGAAACTCGAGGGTTCACTGATTTCTAACTTGATCTGACAGCAATCTGGTTTGTTTAATACATTATTTATAATTGTATTTTGTTTAAATATGAACCTATAGAGAATAAAGTATTGTTACTATAAACCTTTCTCAATAAGTACTTACTTAATACGAGAGTGACGCTTTCAGTCATTTATTGAGCCTTATAACCAGACCTAAAATGAAGGTTCTCTAATTAGTGTTTATATAATTCGACATATTAGTTAACCCCTTCAACGTCGAATTACTTCAGTGTTTTTGTATAAATAGAGATTGTTTGTAGATGCCCTCCTAACCCTCTAATCAAATAATTGTACATTCCGACTCTTTTACATTTAATAGACTTTCACCTTAAAATCTCGAAAAAAGGTGAAATAATGTGACGGTTGTTGTATCGTGTCATCATCTTTCATTCAAAATAAGAATAAGGAGCATGTCAATTATATAAAAATTAAAAATATGTATAAATAATATGTTTTAACATTATTTACAAACTTCCTGCATCAAGACACTAAAGTAATGTTGAAACATATTTTTTCGTTCATATTTTTTAATTTTCATATAGTTAGACATCTTTCAATGAAACACCATTTAAGTTATCTTTTATAATCGAATGTCGCTTATTATTCCTCCATAATTATTGATATCATATTCACAGACAACTGTTAATAATAAGGAAAATCGCTTAACTGGAAGAAACAAGCGTCATGTGGAAAAAAGGTATTTAGTATTTTCAATAATTCAATCCAATTTCAATTTTTTTAGTAATTTGTTTACAGGATTAACTTATTAAAAAGGTGCCGAGTATATTAACGAGGCAAATAACTTCTTATAAATAGCTTACAAATAACTAATGATAGAACAGATAGATGAGATATAATATAAATAACACAACAAATACAAATAATACATTAACAAAATAATACAATAACATAAAATTCAAAATAATTGGGACAACAAAACATACAAATATATACAAAAAATCAAGTGAGACTTGACGCGTTACACATATAGTAAGGTAATTCATTAGTTCTCGTGGAATTTAGCTTGAAATCTTCATTAATAAGGAATGTCCGTAATTTCAGAATTTATGAAATAAAGTAACACAGAGTTTTAGATCTTTCAGAGTATAGATTAACCAAACAATTGGAAATTATAATGAATCATTATGTAATGATCCTCTAAGCTCTTTATAGATGGAGCACTCACACACATTTTAAATAAAGAGCTAAAAGAGTTTTAAATAAAGAGATTCTGCGTGGACGCGAGACGTAGAGAGAGCCAATACGAAATGTCCCAGTGGAGCCTCGTGCACCAACAAGCTCTGCGGACTGCCGCACGTGTTGGAGGCGGACGGGAGGGGGGGGGCGAGGTGGAGAGGGCGGAAGTGGAGGGCGGCAGGCACGGGGTGTGGCGGAAGTGGCGGCAGCGGCGGCGGCGCCGGAAGTGACGAGGGCGTTTCAAACCGCGCCTCGTTTCCGCCGCCGCCGCCAGGAGAGCTTCGATCGCCGCGCCATCACCAGATTGGGCGCCGACAACCACTCGCCCGCACTCCGCCGGGTCAACACACACACACACACACACACACACACACACACACACACACACTGGCCGAGTGAGGCTCTTGCAAGAGGGTTGTCCGAGTGGATTGAGCTCAGAACCAGCATTGCTGCTGAATGCGATACCTAATCGGGCGAAGGCAGAATTTTCGACACCAGCTACGTAGCTAGTACGGTTGGTTGGTAGTTAATAATTCCGGGCACGGCAACTACTGAGGTCATTAGTTCCGTAAATGTAGTGCATTTTTTTCATCGGGATGAGGCGGTGATCTTCTCTCGTCAAGTGGCACGATTCGACGACGACCAACCGTCGACTAGCGGGGTTTCCCCCAAACCAGGACTCTCCCAACAGCAGGGCACCGCCCCAGCCGGGACAAGGTCTAAACCCCCGACCGGTCTCCCGGCATATGTGGCAATGTAGTGCATGGTAGTGTAAGTGTGTAAAGTATGTAAGAGGAGAGGATAAGAGAAGGAAGAGGAAGGACAGATCGCGCGCGGTCCGTTTGTTAGGGTACTGCTCCGGTATTCGCTTGGTGTTGGTCTGAGAAACCACGGAAAAGTACTGATCAGAACAGCTGGCCTCTACAATTCGCCTCCAGACAGCAACTGAATTCGACCTAGTTGACAAGCTAGTAACGAAAATCCTGCCGCCGTCGGGACTCGAACCTATGACCTTCCGGTCAGAGGCACTGCAATGACATCACGTGATGCCCTGAGCCACCTCTCCCGGTATAGCTAGTATGAATTCAGCCGCTGGCTAGAGGAGATGTCTAGCGGTTAGTTGCTCTGTTCGCTAGTTTTCCGTGATTTCTCCGATCAAAACCTAGTGAATGTCGGAACAGTACTTTAAAAAACAATCCACGGTCCCCGCGCGATTTTTCTTTCCTCATTGTTGTCCTCCCCTCTCCCCTTACAAAGGCGCGCTTACATTTACATGCACTACACTACCACAGATTAAGGGATACCGGTTGGGAATATACCACTTGTTCCGAGTGGGGCGGTGGCCCTATGGAAGAGATACCTGCAGGATAAAATCTTCGCCAACCTACGTGTTGGTCGGCGCCGGATCACAACATTTAACGGGAATTTAACAATATTTCTCAAACAGAATTTTGAACTACTCGAATTGTTTGGAACAACTCGAATGGTAGCTAGTTTCGAACAGGATATGTAGAAAGGAGTGACTTCTTATATACGTTTATTTGCAAAATCATTGCTTGTAAGAACCAACTGTTATTCTGCAAAAACGTCTCAAATATTACAACTAGCTTCACGCCTAATCCATCCGCGTAATGTCTTCTTAGTTGTTCTTAACTGTTATTAAGTAGGACAGAAATAAGTTAATCATGTTATTTGCTACTACGTGAAATGTACATACTGAAACAATCATATTTTATTAACGAAAAGAAATGAATTCAATTATATTATCGCCCTACCCTGTCCTCGGTCCCTGTCTCATCCCATCCACCGGGTGTCACCCGCCCTGTCCTCCCTCACCGTGCCCTTCCTCGCTCCCCTCCTCCCACAGTTATTGCCACCATTAACCCTTTGGGCGGTTGGATGCATTGTTGGGTATTTGTGCACCGTTTTGGGGCACTTTTGATATGGGCAGCTGTAAAAATATACTTTCTTATATGTAAGCTTCCATTAACACTTTTGACTTGTAATTATCTCAAATTTAATTGCGTCACTGATGTGAATAATAATGCAGTAAGTATAAAATATAATGGTCTTTCGGAAAGGTTTGATTTATTTCCGTGAATTTGTTGACCTTTCCGATATTCAAGAAAAATTGAAAGGGATATACTTAATGTTTGCCTTAAGGGGTAGGAAAACAGATGGATGTAGTTTTACTAAATCTAATGTAAAAAGTAAATTTTCTTTTTATTTTGAAAGTCACTCATACTAAATTTCATACACATCGGAATTACACTGTAAATTTATATAAAAAACAAGCATTCTTCTTTGTATAACAATAACAATCCGTCGCGAAAGATACTCTTTATAGACGGATGATTCCATTAAACAAATGATAACTCCATTAAAACAGGTGCAGTCGTTCCCGAGATTACTAAACAATCAGAAGTAAGACGGGAAACTATTGATATAAAACTGGCAAAATCATCAAATTATGTTCGAACTCAGCAATAATTTCAATTACATAATTTTTGTTATGAATTAAACAGTGAATTGTTGGCGAATGACTACATACATATTTTTGAGTGGCTGACGACTCTAAAAGTGATTTAATTTTAAAAACATTTCTAAGAAATTACGCCTTCTATTCCAGATATTACGTTAAATGAACATTTATTGAACATGTCATTGTATTTATAAAATACCTGTTTGGTATTAATTAAAAAACATTATTGGTCATTGGTTGAACTCTTTCCTTTGAAAATTATTTTGTATTTCTACGAATATCAGAGCGCTTGAAAAGTCTCGTTATTGTTTTCTGGTGCCAGTATTCAATTTTAGATGTTTTATTTTCATTTCGTGTGCATTATTCGATCTCGCCGTATTGACTCCCAGTGATTGAAAATGCAAACCAAAGCTGTCGAGTTGAAAGAGGTTACAATCATACAGTGGGTGAGTTGTAGGTGTGTGAGGTGTATGAGACATACACGCAACAATTTGTTTTCCTGTGTGCACTTCGAAGAAAATGAAATTACATCTAATTCTCGAGCAGTATACATTTTATATTATTTTTTTCGTTTAGTTAACTAAATATGCTCATTATTTCCATGAAAAATCGTTAATTATCCCTATGTTAATTGCATGCGTGCAATTAAAAACTCACACCTACCAATCAAAATTAAGAAAAGGAGCGAAATCGTGTAATTAAGAAACTATAACACACACGAAGCAACGGTATCTGCAGTCGGCCATGAAACGTGAACAAAAAAGTACATCACATATTACGTACCTACAACTACGTATTAACAACAAATGAATAAAACTAAATTGGGTAAGTAAACGTTAAGATAGCTGACTTATAGTACAACATAAAATATTTAACGTAAATGTATTAAATGTTTTACATGTAAAACGTTTGGTCTAAGAATGTTGAATGTAAAAAATGTAAATGTCAGTTGTGTTTACCAGTTCTAAAAAGTATGCTCTACTAAAACTGTGTCAGAAGTTACTAGTTTTCCCCCCAATATTTATACATGTCGTATTCTTTCTCTTACCTGTCTACTTTTCGTGGGAAGTAATGTTTTCATGACTTTGTCAGCAGCTTATATTTTATCAGAAATATGTCCAGTTTCTTCCATTTGCTAATATTTCGTGGCAACATAAACAATGCAAGACCCACTAAAATAGATCTTATTCGAAAGCAATACTACGTCATGAAATGCACGCCATGTGTGGAAAAGATGCGTTGAATTTTATTTAATCTGAATTATTTGTCAATGGAAACGAAAAAATATTGAACGTAATATGTGTATAAAGGGGGATAATTGCATTCATGGTATATAAGAAAACTCGCTCCTATCGTCGCTCGTTTCTTGAACATGCCATTCATGCAATTGTCCCCCTCTTTATACACTCGTTTAGTTAATTACTATAATGTAATTTAAAATCATCTTAACTCTTACTTTTCTTATAGAAAAGTATCACTTTATTTTCTCCATATAACTTGATATTATTATCCCGGCATATTTAATGTTATGCCGTATATGCCATATCCACGTCCCATCAACAATGTTCTTGAAGTAAATACGTACGTACGTACGTACTTTGCGATATCATTATTGTATGTTACTACTACAATAGCCCTCATTACCCAAATTCAATCTGTTTAAAGAATTCATTCCTGAAGTTTTAACGTTGAGTTTCGTTACATTCTTTGTAACATTATGGTAATTATGATTTAAGAGATTTTGATTTACTATTCAAATTTAAAAATAAAATCTCGTTTTGAATACATCTCTTTTTGTCTCATTCCTTCCTTTGTAGACGTTTTTAGTTTGTTGACATCAAAATGTTTAAAAATTTCTATCAATGATGGGGATACTGAAAATTCCCCTCCTTTTTTGTGGAATATACATTTATTCATCAGAGGCTTTGAAAGCCATTGCAAACAAGATGCTTAAAATCTCTGGTCTTTTATGATTTGAAAATTAAATCTCGTGATCTCGTGCGTATTAAGTCCATTTTTGCTGTTAGTTTGTCGTTTCCTGCAATGTAATCGTGTCATTTCCTACAAGTGTGTAAGCATTTTAAAATCTACGTACAAAAATGTTCCCACTTGTTTTAAAACAAAATATTTCAAATCTCCTTTATCACTTCTATGTTTTAGCCTCTTCTAATTCATACAAAAGTACCATTTTCAGTATTTGAACAATTTTTTTATAAGTCAGTCTTCTATCGGTCTTGTTAATTGTCACACAAAAGGTTAGTTTCTGATTTCTCACAGGTTTGTATTCGGGGCTGCAAACCTAACTGCCACAAATTCTGAATGGTTTTGTGTGCGCGCTTATCATATAAGCAATGAAAGTGTCTCAAAATAGGATCAAAAATATTACTAACGCAGTTTTTCAATACGTCTGCTAGCCTCGTTCTGTCCCTGGTAGAAGAGTATATTGCCGTCTTAAATGTTTGCTACAATGGTGTTATTGTGTTTGTTAGTGCTGCTGCTATTATTGTATATGTTATCGGCAATAATATCTCAAAATTATAAATGATAAAATAATGAATGATAAACTAAATGCTTGAAAAAGCATGCGAATTATTCTATTATTGATACAATTTCCTTAGAAATTTCTGAAAATAAATTAATAATTTAAAGAAATAAACAATTTCCAGATACTCTTATTTATCTCGGAATAAAATCAATATTGGTTGGATTTAATCATAATAAAGTACAATCATTTTATGAGTTATAGTTTGTACAAACAATATTTCACTACTGTGCTGCTGGTGAAGAAACAAAACTAGATGTGCTAAAACTGCACGTACTTTTTGGTCCGTATTTTCATGCTGAATTACACAAAAAAATATATTTTCGAAAACTTGTCCATGACCATTCTTTCATTTCATATGATCATTATTTCAAAATCAATCAGTAAGGAACATATTTCATTAAGGAAAAAATCTGCATCTTCAAGATTATAGTTGTAGGAAGACTCCGAAACAATTTTGAACTTTTGCAATTTTCAAAAATAAGTGTTTTCAATGAACGTGAGACCTTCACCATTCTTCTAAAAGTCATTCACACCACCCAACAAGAAAATGTAATAAAAAACGATGAAGCCATTTTTTTAAAATTTTGAAAACGTCCCAGAGGCTTCATGAAAAGTAACCCCCAAAATTAAAATATTTATTTCAAATTCAAGAGGTTACGACATCAGCCAGATTTATTGAGGAACGTCAATTTTGGAGAAAATCGGATGAACGGTTTAGCCGCTAGCGTTGTTCACAGTCAGACGGACAGACATTTTGCTGTCATTCGATTTTTCGGTATCAAAGACCCACAAAACATGGATTCTGGCTACCCCACGTATTAGAGGATTTTTTAAAAATCAATTTATCAACTGTATTTATCCATTTTTCGTTACCAGGGCCCTGTAATAAGAGTTTTTCTGACAAAAATTCGCCGTTTTTTTCGCGCAGCATTACATAACTTTCTCTCTACTGCGTAGCGAGACAGTAAAAACGAGCGCGCGGAACGTCACGTGTTCGTGCGAGGGACGTGGAAGCCTCCCTGTGGACGAGATGGCGCGCTTTGATGTCGGCTCCGAACAGGACACGGGAGAAGCAAACAGACGCTGGCAATTGCCGCGGATTCATTTCCTCCTCCCCAGACCCTCGCCTGTTGCTAGGTTCCACCTCGGCCCTCAACACGCCTGCGAGGCTCTTACGGGAATTATTAATTAAAATTGTAGCAAAAGTATATTAAAAAAGAAAAACTTACATTCAAAAAGGAATGTCTGACTATCACGGTGAATAAGCTTTAAGCCTCAACTTTATTCACCACATGCAAACAATCATTCAGTTATTTTGGTAAAGCAATTAACATCTTATTTTATGAATAAACAATCTTTAAATTTTGAGAGAAAAATGTTGTAGTTGTTATATGAATTGATTTTGTGGGTCAATTGGTTAAATATTGTTTATTTCCTACTCATGCGTAATAATTTGTTATTGCATTTGATACGGAGCTCGATATACACTGCGTAACGTACCTGGATCGAAAGGATCGTGGCCAGGATGGAAATTTGAAAACGGTTGAATGATGCTACACGTTCTCTTATGGAGGGAAATATGAGAGGGAATTATGGGAGGGAAATCTGAAATGACAAGTCATCATCTAGTTACTAAGTAAATAAGTAAATTTGAATCAATAAAGTCAGGTAAAGTACTACAAACGTTAACAGGTTCTAATTATCTCCGACCAAAAGCCCTCCGGCATATTAACGCCACTCAATAATTAAAACTCTTATGCATAAATAACTTGAATTAGAACCCCTTATGCATAAATAACTATAATAATTTTATAAATAATTTGTTAAGGATAGGATATGGTAGGGAATGGTTAGTGGAGCATTCCTTTGAAATAGTTGGCAGGGGAAACATAAGTACCCGGAGAAAAGCTCTGTCTACCAAAAATTCCACTTGAAACCGCCTGCCATCGAACCCGGACGCCGGTGGTGAAAGGTGCACTGTGTAACCACAACACTAGATGCAGCCGACAATTTCGATGGTTGGTTGCTTGTTTGTGAATACGGGTGCGTTAACTAGTGAGGTCATTAGTCCCGAACGTGTAGTGTATGTTTTTTTATCGGGATGTGGCGGTGAACTTTCCCCGCTGGATGGCCAGATCCGGCGTCAACCTACCGTCGGCTAGCGGGGTTCTTCCCAACCAGGTATCTCTCACCAGCCGGGAGCCGCCCCAGCCGGAACAAGCTCTAAGCTCCCGACCGACCTCCCGGAATATGTGGTAGTGTAGTGCATGTTAGTGAAAGTGTGTGTGTAAGGGGAGAGGATAGGACCAGGAAGAGGAAGGAAAGATCGGGCGCGGTCCGTGGCCCGTTTAGTAGGGTACTACTTCGCCATTTACCTGGTGTTGATCAGAGAAACTACGGAAAACTACCGATCAGAGCAGCCGGCCGCTCGAATTCTCCTCCAGACAGCGACTGAATTCGACCTAGCTGAAAAGCTACTGTCGAAAATCTTGCCCCTGTCAGGACTCGAACCTAGGACCTCCCGGTCGGAGGCACTAAAGTGACATCAGTTGAAGTACTGAGCCACCTCCACCGGTGATAATTTCGAATAAATTGCCAAAAACCGTTATGTATCCGTGCCGGATTACGTAAAGAACGGATTGAAATTCTAATTTGCTTTCGGGAGAAGTGGCGTAGAGCATCAACTGATGTCACTGCTCTGACCTTGAGGTTCTAGTTTGGAGTCCTGACGATGGCACGATTTTCGACACTACCTAGACTGCTAGGTCGAATTCAGTCGCTGTGTGGAGGAGAATTCTAGTGGCCGGCTGCTCTTAGCGGTAGTTTTCCGTAGTTTCTCCGATAAACACCAGGCGAATGCCGGAGCAGTACCCTAACAAACTGCCAAGGACCATGCGCGATCTTTCCTTCCTCTTCTTTGTCCTATTCTAACCTTCACCCACACACTTGCACTAACATGCACTACACTACCACACATGCCAGGAGACCAGTCGGGAGCTTAGAGCTTGTCCCGGCTGGGGCGGTGCCCCGCTGGTGGGAGATACCTGATTAGGGAAAACCCCGCTAGCCGACGGTAGGTCTGCGCCGGATCTCGTCATCCAGCGGGGGAAGATTATCCCTCCTTCCGAGGAAAACAACAACATTCACTTGACTTACTGGAAACATGACGCGCCCGAATTCACTAATTAAACAGTTACTGTAGAGAGCGGGCGGAAATGTTTCATTTGCTCTAGTGCTTGAGGTGTTTGTCATGAAAAAGCGTCGCGTCCGGCCCACTGCGCGTGGCGGTCAGCTGCGCTAAGACAAATGAATGGCGGCGCACGCCAAGGCCGCCTGTTGTTTCCACGGCCACGTGCGGCGAGCGGGCTCATTCACAGCGGCGCTGGTTTGCGCGCTGCCACGCGCTTGAACGCGCCTCCTGCGAAGGGACAGCG
The DNA here is from genome assembly GCA_011170035.1 of Teleogryllus occipitalis. Classification (NCBI taxonomy): domain Eukaryota; kingdom Metazoa; phylum Arthropoda; class Insecta; order Orthoptera; family Gryllidae; genus Teleogryllus; species Teleogryllus occipitalis. The sequence continues at coordinate 99,132 of BLKR01009081.1, read as the reverse complement.
TTGCCCCGTCCACGTGTCACGTGACCAGGCCTCATCAGTGCAGACCGGATTTGTTTTTATTTTTATACTCTCATGAGTAATCTACCCCAATGTAGTAGCAATAGTGGAATTAGGTTAAGCATAGTATTAAGTTAGTAGTAAGTCAACATTACATATGAAAGAGTGTAATACTGAACTATGTACAACCCAACAAGCAATAAAAAAAATGTTAAAAAATTTAAAAAAACGGATTTTTTAATGTAATTACATTTTTTCTCTTTCTACTTACCGTTCTCAAAATTGTAATCTTGGCGAATCGTCGCTCTTATAACACAGTATCCAATATTTTCGTTACGTGTTTAGTACTACATTACATATTTTACATATTTTGCTATTTTCAGAAATATCTTTGACCCCGGTGAATAAGCTGATAAGTCAAAAGAACTTAATTTTGCAGGGGAGCAAAAAATCAACTTTAAACGAATGCTGTAAATTAGGGATTAATGATATTAAAACAAAATCTACACACAAATAGTTTCATTCAAATAACACCTTAATTTGAATAGCATTAAACCCTTATTTAATTCAGCTAGAAGTTGATTTTTGTTCTCCTGTAAAATTAAGTGTTTATGACTTATCAGCTTATTCACCGGGATCAAAGATATTTTTATTTTATCAATTTCCTTCAATTTTATTACAGCTTTTTTGTGACAGGAAGCATTTAAAAAAACAGCCTTTTTTTCCTACTTAGGTGAAATGTAGGTGTGAAAAGTATTAATGACGCCGCGTTTCACGACCTTCAATCGTAATTTCCAAGAAACTTTGGCGGTCGCCGACGTGTAGCACTTCGATGAGAATGATACACACAACTGAGATTGCTGTTCCAAGATATTGCCAGTTTATATTCTCCAGTTATAAGATGGCTTCTATGACATCTAGTCTGGGTCCAGTGCATATACTCTTGCGTGTATACACCGTGGTCAGTCTGCTAAAGTACGGTCCAGAATGATAATAGATGTAGCTTTTATTACTGGTAGGAAACGTGTGGGGTGCAAAGTGTGCATCAACTTGTGCTCTCCAAATTACTTTAAAACGTTTGTATTATTTTTAAAATTTGTTTAGGAACATTTATATGAATGTACGTAATTCAACAAAACAATGAATGGAAGGACGACCTTTGATTCATTACGCCGCAATTCCTGATCCTCTGGGATTGGAAAACTGTATCATAATGACTATCATTATACAACGAGCTACAGCCATTTAATGAGAGAATAATGCACCGGAAATAGATAATATTTATAATGGATAGCTAAACAAACCTTTTACGTTTTGTACTATTATCGAATAATGATTGATAAGTGGAAATGTAATAATGATTACATGATTACAATGATTACATTACGTAATTAAAAAGACAACTTTATTCTCGATATTAAATGTTATTAAAACTCTCGGGTTATCAAATTGTCAATGCTGTTCGAAATATTATTAATTTCAAAATATCTGTTCGTACATAAAATAACTTTGTAATTGTAATAAATTAACTGCAGAATTGACATTGTTTACAAAACGGGAAATCAATAAGCTGATAATTTCCATGATCGTTAGCTGATACTGTTTATGTGTGTTACGCATAACCGCTTGTTTATGGGCTGTTCGAGGGATACGTTCATCCTTGCCTAGCTTTTCGCCGATGCCAATAGGGCACTAATTTATTATGCAGACTACATCAGATCCCTAGGGCATTTTGGGGATACTTGAGGGCTCATTGTGAGAGTAATGATGGTAGAGAAAGGCTGGGATCTGTTTGCTATAACTTTACGATTTTGATTTCCGAACTCAAACGCCCATAAAACAATTGCATAAGAATAAACGTTTCATTTTTTCTACATAAAATTTTCACTAACCTTCTTGTAATAATCGGGAAAAAAATATGTGGTACAATGATGACCTAGATCAGACTTTCACTTTTACCTCTAAATTTTCGAATCTTTTAAATGGTTGAAATTTTTTGTACCTCCCTAGTACACTCTCATTATTAAAGATACAGATTTTTCCTAGAATAAAATTTGTTCTCGACAATTAAAATTAATTCTCTACAATTTGTTCTCCAAAATAAAATTTGTTTTCCAAAATTAGTTCTTTAATTAATGTTATGTACACTGTTTGTAAATTATTAGTAGTTTTCTCGTAAATTGGAGTGAAATATGGGTAATTTTACAGATCATATTTTTTTTCAAAAACGGCACTGGAGTTCTCCTTCTTATCTTTTCCTTTAAACGTTTTCTACGGTGAGTGCTTTATAGATTGAATTCCTCAGCCTCAAAGCCATTTTCATACATTCTTTTGGTTTTTCAAAAATTACTCGAATGTACTTTTTTAAATATCTATCATGTCATGAATGCTTATATCCCAGGTGTTGTGGCACACTATTGTTGCATTTGTTAGTATATGTGCTTCAAATAATTTCTGGGGAAATGTCTCGAAAACATGAAAGTGTTCTGTAAAAATGCACATCTTCAGACAATCTCAAACGATATTTTCTCAAAAATGCCCAAATTTTCAAAATTTGCGTATAAAAAGACTCATTTATGATATTCTTAAAGTCCTATTTTAATTATGTTAGGGAACCGATAAAATGAAAAAATGTCCTGGAGTCTGGTTTTCAGTTTTAACCTCCGAACTTCGTATTTGCTTCCAGTATCCACGATTTGCATTTCTTCTTATTTAACTGTTTGATAAATATTAAATTAATCTACAAGAATAAACGTAAATTATATTCAAATTTCTTAATAGACGCCAAAACAAACTTAGTTATACACTACGTCAACTAAAAAATTAAAGAGACTGGCGTATCGCATAGAACTGAGAAAGAGTGTATAATACAACAATGTTTCTTCTTTGCTTTCTCATTTCCTTCTTTCCGTTTTTTCTTTATCAGTGTAACTCTGCACTTTCATCTACCTCTTATTAACTTTCTACTAGAGTATTTCTAATTTTGTTTTTCGTTTCTGCCAATTTATTTGTTAGTCAGTTTTCTACCTAACCGTCTCCATATGTCACTCTTTAGGGCTCGTTCTGTGAATGTAATCACGCACAAAATAACAACTATTTTTACGAAGCAAGTCATTGACATTGTTTCATGGCAACATCAGAAAATACATTAATTTTTTATGAGCGGTAAAATTCGACCACAAAACATTGTGCAGTAGACGGTAATACTTTTGTCTCATATACTTCTTCTATGTGAACATTCGTAGCAATATCAGAACCGAAATAAAAGGTCTATAACTAGTTAAGGGAACAAGCGCGAAAAATATTTTATAATCAAACGAAATACGAGCTAGAAATAAAGACGATTATTTCTGCCATAAAAGTAGATTTCATTTCGTAGTTTTCGTTCAACACGGAGGCTAGTCATACATAGTTCAAACACACGGGAAGAAGGTCATTACAAAGAAACGACGGAAAACCTACTTTGGCTTTCCCCCGCCCAGCACAAAGTTAGAAATTTCTGCATTACTTTTAATGTCAAAGTACATGAAAGAAATTTTCATGTACGTAAATTAAATGTAATGTACACGTACAGTAACTTTAATGTACGTGTACATTAAGTTTAATGTACGTGCACAATTCAATTTAATGTACAGAAGTAAGTGAACAGTCGTATATTAACTCTACATTATCTTAATTTAATCCTTTAACTTTAATGTAAGATACGTTAACATCACTTTAATGTACAAAGGACATTAAAATTCATTTACAGTCGTACATTAAATCTACATTAAATTTAATGTAATGTCTGACAGCGCATGACGGACCGAAAGAACACAGTGAGAAGAAGAAAGTGTCTGGAAAAGTGTGTGTGTGTGTGTGTGTGTGTGTGTGCGTCGTGCATTTAGCGCGCAGAGGCGTCGTCCAGTGGCGCGTGGCACTCTCCAAGATTACTTCGGAGGCGAAGAGATGACGAGCGTCAGGCGCAGCCGTCAGGCGCGGAGGGCGACGGAATAGGACCGGATGAGACCGGAGAGAGATGGTGCGGAATGGGAATAAAGGGCGGGAGAATGGAGGAGCCAGTGGGGACGGTAAAGGGCGGTACGAGGTGGTAGAGGGCGGTAGGCATGAAAGGGGATGGGAGAGCACGGAAGGGGTTGAGAGGGGACTAGAGAGGAATAGAAGTGACGGGACGGGAGGGGACGGGAGGGGACGGGAGGGGACGGGGGACGGGGGGGACGGGAGGGGACGGAGACGGGAGGGACGGAGGGGACGGGAGGAGGCGGAGGCGGAGGGACGGAGGGGAGACGGAGGGGACGGGAGGGGGCGGGAGGGGACGGAGGGGACGGAGGGGACGGAGGGGACGGGAGGGGACGGAGGACTGGAGGGGACGGGAGGGGCGGAGGGGACGGGAGGAGACGGAGGGGGGAGGGGGACGGAGGACGGGGACGACGGAGGGGACGGGAGGGGACGGAGGGGACGGGAGAGGACGGAGGACGGGAGGGACGGGAGGGGGCGGGAGGGGACGGAGGGGACGGAGGGGGCGGGAGGGGAGGACGGAGGGGACGGAGGGACGGGAGGGGACGGAGGGGACGGGAGGGGACGGAGGGGACGGAGGGGACGGAGGAGGAGGACGGAGGGGGGGACGGGGAGGGGACGGAGGGGACGGAAGGAACGGAGGGGACGGAGGACGGAGGGGACGGGAGGACGGTAGGGGACGGAGGGGACGGAGGGGACGGAGGGGACGGAGGGGGACGGGAGGGGACGGGAGGGGCTGAGAGGGGCGGGAGGGGACGGGAGGGGTCGGGAGGGGACGGGAGGGGACGGGAGGGGACAGGAGCGGACGGGAGGGGTCGGGAGGGGACGGGAGGGGCCGGGAGGGGGCGGGAGGAAGGAAAACGAAGCTGGAAGGGCCTGGCGGGAGGCGGTGGAGCGAGACGGTAGGAAGGGGCTCGCGGCCGTGAGCCGTGACCGGTGCCGGGGGCGGGGGCGGGGCGGATGTGTGCGGATCCGACCTGCGCCCTCGTCGGGATTTGGGCCAACAGAGCGTCCCTCCCTCGGCCAACGCTCCTCGCCTTCCGGGATTGGAGACTCATTCATTCAGCGACACGTGTCGCCACAAAATGGGTCTACAGTTGTATAACAAAGCATTATATTATTATTTTTAGTTCACTCAGCACTCACTTCTTTAATTAAATAATTTGCGTCGATCCTCTCAGAGGCGTAATCATAACATCCCCAAAGTTAACGAATTATTATGTCTAAAATAGACGGGCTAAATGACTTATTTTTAATAAAATAGGAAACCAAAAATGGATTTGCTTCAGGTAAAATAGGGGCACAAGAAATGATACACCACTTGACAAACTTAAAAAACCTTAAGGGTGAAAATAATTGTGAAACGTTTTGAAGGTCATACTAAAATGTGAGATCCGGTTCCTCGTGGCCAAAAAACGTCTGTCTGTGCTAATGAAAGAAATAAAGTAATTTGACAGACATGGTATTGCAGTTGGGCAGCTGTTTTTAACACGTGATGATCCGATGCCCTCATTCAACACTCATATCACATACATTTAACGATTATTTGATAGGTGTTTAGCTTCATCGAGACTGTTACCCGATAAAATAAAACAATAATGCCGAGAAAAGAAAAATATTAAAATAAAGCAAAAAGAAAAATATTCTAAAACAAATCCACCATTACAGATAAGTAATCCATATTCTTAAAAGGTATGAAATGCTTATAATATGATAAAGAAGCATTTTGGCCAATTTCCGAGCTCTAAAAAAGGTGACATATCTGGCTTTAATGGTAGGCGTAAGGGCCCTTTTGCTTTGCTCGTATGCGACAGATTACCCTTAACACTTTCTCTTGTTAAACTGTGTACTCAAAGCGCCCACAGACGCTGAGTTTGAACAATTGATTCATTAAATGATCTTGGCTGTCCAGGTGACGCCGCGTCGAAGGCTGTGTTGCCGACGTTTCGACCAACTTGTCGTGGTCTTCCTCAGGGCTGTTGTGTGCAGGTGTGGTAGGCGCTCGGGATTATATAGCAAGGGGGGCCGATGTGATTGGCTGAAGCAGCCGGCCAATCGGAAGGCCGCCCCTCAACGGCGGGAGGGAGTCAGGTCGGACGGCGCGGCGCGGACAAGGAGTATCACACGCGGTCCTTCGCCCTTTTTTTAGGGTTCTGTTCCGGCAGTCTTTTGGTTTTGATGGGAGAAAACAAGGAAAACTACCGATCATAGCAGCCGGCCGCTGGAATTCTCCTCCAGACAGCGGCTAAACTCGACCTAGCTCCCTACCTAGTCGAAAATCCTGCCACTGCGTGGTCTCGAACCCTAGGACCGGTCAGAGTCCCTGCAGAAACATCAGTTGATGCCCTGAGCCACCTCAATCGTCCTATTTTTCCACGCCTCAAACAGGGGTCTGGCATGATCGTACTAAGTTGTTAGTGGAGTGATAGAAATCATTGTGTACAGAAACAAATATTTCTGATTTTTGCCATTCTTTAGGTTGGGTAATGACGCACAAGATACACAGCTTCAAATATTTTCACTGCTATTGTATTTTAAGAAACTTTTCTTGTTACTTAATCACCATATTACGTAAGTAGTAAAGAAAAAGTATTGTAATCGTGCGGTGACGAATTTTCTTCAGAAAATTTCTTTATGTCGGGTCCTGGTAAAGAAAAAAATCGATAAATCTTGTTTTTATGTGTAGTAAATTACTTCCTCTAACACGTTATGTAGTAATAATCCATGTTTTGCGAGCCATTGATACCTAAAAATTGAATATCGCCAAACCGTCTATCATCTTGTGGTCAACGATAGTGAGTTTTTCAAAAATTGATATTTCACGATCGATTTTAACGAACTCCGAGACCTGCGACTGTGAAAAGAATGTTTGGATTTTGGGACTTTGAAATAAGATGCCTTGACAGACCGTGAATTTAGATCGTGTCCAATGTCGACAATTTTTGACTAATTTTGCGTGAAATATGAGCAATTTTCAAACAAATATTTTGCCAAAACGGATCCAATTCTTTCTTTGACTTTTTCTCTTCGTATGTATAAAAACAATTAGTGTTGCTCCCATTTTCGGCGAATACAGTATTTTTGAAAACTGCAAATTACAAAAGAGTTTTTTTTGTTTTAAATGAAATCTCTTCTAAAAAAATCACATCTTTGAGACAATGATATACAATTTTTAATAAAACGAGAAGGTTTTGCGCAAATTCTGTTTGAAGTTAAAGCAATTTATAAAAAGAATATTTTCTCAAAACGGCTCCAAATTATTGCTTAAAAGATTTTCTTCGGATAGAGAAAAAGACTCTTACAAATGGTGCATGTTTCAATTTGGTTAAGCTCTGAATTTTTGCTAATTTCATAATTTCGTAATAATACCAGATAATTTGTGTTGATGTGGCACCACTAGTTTCTTCAAACAGCACCATAGAATTTCTTATACAATGGAACGTTGTGCATCCCTTAATATGGCTCGAGCGCTTGTTTAGACAAAACAATAAATAAATATATTCAATATCGTGTGGTTGAATTCCTTGTCAGAATTTCAAAACGGTTACAATGAAATAAAAACCCCTTTGGTCCTATGTGAAAAACGTTCCCATACAACCGTCTGGAAAGAGTACATCAATCAAGTTAACCCTCTCCGTTACATATCACTGTTACTCCTACGTCACCGATCAAATGCTCAAAATCATTTTTCTATATTGTAGCATTTATTGGACAACAGTTTAATGAGAGCATATCTTTTAGGGATAGCCTGTTTAGCAGGAATCGACATCGGAATCTGAAACGTGATTGTTTCTCTGCACAATGCGTCATATCTCCTAAAACTCCCCACTTCTAGCGCTTTCCATTCGTCGCACTGATGCGCATCCAATCAGCTTTCGTGTTCCATTCGACCGCTAGAACGCGTGTTGAGAAGCGCATGTTCCATTCGCTCAAATACAGGGAACCCGGGGCGCCCTAAACTGCAACGACGATCTCGTCAGTGCAGCCTAGTGCACCTATTGTGAGGTTAGGTACGGAAGTTATCCACGCTGATTTGGATTGTAAATGTAGCTTCACTATGCGCTCGCTTTGTTGAGCTTTCCTTTGCTTGTAGTGGTAGTAGAGCTTAGGGCGAGTTTCTATTTTGTTAACAATACAGAAAAATCAAATCTGTTCGTTTCTTTACCGTTAATAGTAAGTTTTCTATAATTCGGCAACGAAAATATCTAGTTTCTGAAATGTTAATCTCTCGCTTTTTTAAATTTATTATTATTATTATTATTATTATTATTATTATTATTATTATTATTATTATTATTATTAATTTTTCAACTATTAATAGTTAAATTGTTGGGAAGGGATTCTGAAACTCAAGAAAGCGTGCGCAGATTATTTTCTCCCCCATACGTCACATATAGTTTTTTGACTGTTTTTTGACTAAATAAATAAATAAATTCATTGTGAAATTGTGAAGGCAATCGAGGATCTTCTGTCGCGCAGGGATACTTCGAATGGTGGAGTATATTATGGTTTGCACGAAATGTCTTTAAATAATTTTTGTGACTCGCGAAGTTCAGAAAATCAGTTTGTGTTTTTCTAAAATTTAACCTTGAATAACTGCATGTTAACAAATTCGGTGCTATTTAGAAACCAAAGTGTAAGTAAGTCTCAATTTCCAAACGCTAATAAAATGAAAATAAAAATAGTGACCCTTACAAAATCATTCAAATATACGTGCCAAGAAATGTTTCTTGCACGCTCATACATATACCAGCGGAAATGCTCATGTTAATATTTTTATGGTTTTCAATAACCAAACAATTCTGCAGAAGCCTTTCGGTTCAAAATCTTGTGTACTATATAGATTACTGGCAAATCTCGAAAAATGAAATTTCGACACACGCATTTGAAGTTTTCGTAATTTTTAAATAAAGGAATCACACGTTAATAATTTATGAATTAAGAATTACCAAAAGACTTCATAAAAATTATAACAATAATCATAATTCAACGGTATTATTTTTCGCGTTCCATCAGTGTGACAGACCAAGAACAGCTGTGTATAATCTCACTGCGTAGCGCACACGCACTGACTCAGTTCCGGAATCCGTTTCATTCGTAGCTACCCTTCACGCATGAGGGACAGCACTGTTGCGGAGCGATGACGTTTTTGCCGTGCACTAGGGTGGGTTTTAGTGCAACGAATGGAAAACGCTATTAGTCCAAGCCATTCCCTTGACAGCTGGGTGGCTGTCTCCCTCTCCTACCCGCGACTCGCCCGTCGCTCGTCTTTTGTCCGGGAGCAGGCGTGCCACCACCTGCCCTGCAAAGACGGCCTTTTCAGAAACTGCTCCTACGAGCTGCGTGACGTGGGACTGACTGCTGTCGAGTCAGGACAAGGGCGAGGGAAAGAGAGGGCTTTTAGGAAAAGGGACCTGCAGAGGTTAGGAATGGACAGAAGAAGGAGTGTGTGATATTATTGATTAAAGCGAAAACAACAAAAATTAAAACGAGTTTGTTTTATATTGACGATTTTTTGTTCATTTATTTAAGGTCAAAAAGAGTTAAAACTGTAAGACGTGAGGAGAAGCGTAATCTGTGGACGAGCTTTTGACTTCTAGACCCTATGTCCTAACACACATAACACATATTAAGTTGAATTATGAACACCGGCAAGGAGGAGAGTTTTTCACAAGAATTGGTATGAAAATATTCTTTCCCGCGTACACAAACTATTTGCACTGACACAGCAGCTACAGATTTCGACTATTATCCTTAACGTTCTACATGAAGGAATAGACTTACTGCAGCAAGAAAATGGAGAACGATTATTTGAATATATGTAATGTATATATTCTTAAAGATTTTAATGGTACTTGATGATACAAAAAACCTATTTGGGAAACGTTTTCTCAACACGTTCAAGGAATAAATAAATGTTTAATTTTTGATTGTGTTTGCCATTCTTTGTATAGATTTTCGGAATTATTGGCCAACACAGGACACTTCACCCAAAGAAAATATGTTGGATTTCATTCATAACTTCCTTCGCATATTGCCCTAGATAGTCGTGTTTTCCCGGACGAAAAAAAAAAAAGATTATTTTCTACATGCGCCGCTTTCGTCCTTATCGGATTTTCCAACTACAGGGATAAATAATGGAAATTATCTCAAAATACCAAGGAATATAACACCTACGTTTCATATGAAAGCGTAGGCTGTTTTATCTTTTTCTCTTCGAAGTGTAGACGTTTCATCTGTAGGATTGGCAAAGGTGACACAGAGCATCAAATAAGGTTACTGCAGTGCCCCTGACCTGAAGGGCGTAGGGTACGAGTCCAGACAGCGCCAGGATTTTCGACACTAGCATATCAGCTAGGTTGAATTCAGCCGCTGTCTGGAGGAGAATTCTAGCGACCGGCTGCTCTGATCGGTGGTTTCTCCGATCAACACCAGGCGAATGCCGGAGCGGTATAAAAAAACGGGCCAAAGATCGCGCGAGATCTTTCCTTATTTTTTATTTATTATACTTATACTTATTACCTTGTCCCTTCCTCCCCTTACTTACACTCACATGCTCTACACTGCCAAACATGTCGGAAGACCAGACGAAAGCTCGTTCCGGATAGATGGTTCAATTGCTGGTGGGAGATACCTGGCTGCGGAAATGCTCCTAAGCCGACGTTGGCCGGCACCGGATCTCGCCAGCTAGCGGGGGAAGATCACAGGCCCCTCGCACGATAGAAACATGCACTAAACTTACAGGACCAATGACCTTAGTAGATGAAGCGCCGCAAATCACTAATCAATAGCTCTGATAAGTAGTATTCCGTGGTTTCCCCGATCAGCAATACCCTACCAAACGGGCCACGGACCGCGCGCGATCTTTCCTTTCTCTTCCTTGTCCTATACTCACCCCTTACACACGCACTTACAGTAACATGCACTACACTACCACACATGCCGGAAGACCGGTCAGAGGCTTACAGCTTGTCCCGGCTGGGGCGAGAGTCCTGGTTAGGGGAAAACCCCACTAGCCGACGGTAGGTCTACGCCGGATCTCGCCATCCAGCGGGGGAAGATCACCGCCATCTCCCGTTGAAAATTCATGCACTACACTTACGGGGATAATGATCTAATTTGTTGACGCGCCCCGGAATCCCTAACCAACGAACTATTCATCCGTTCTGAGCGGCCGGAATCAATATTTGCTTAATAATAATTAATAACTTACTTAGTAATAATTAGTATAAACTTAGTTTAATAATAATTAATAAATTAGTTTCTTAATAACTATTTGCAAAAAAATCAATGACACGTAAATTCAAAGCATTATTGAAATTGGACTTGTGGTGAACTTTAAAATATTTTGTTGATGCTTAATTCAATTCGATCAATTGTATAAAATTGTAATTATATACAAATGTTTTCCTTACTGGCTACAATCTATTATTTTTTTTATCGCTGCCAAAGTTTTGGTGCAATTTTTTAATCTTTCTGAAAGTTAAATAGTAGAAACAATAAAATGTGGATACGACAGGGAACAAATTTAACAGTTCATATTTTTCAAAACACGAAATTTACATGACATGAACGGTAGATAAGCATGCACATACCTTGATATTTTATTAATAAACATTTCGCCGTTTTCTGGCGCACGATTATATAACTTCCTCTTCTTACATAGAACTTCGTAGAGTGAGAAAATAAAAATGAAAGTTGACCACCATGCACCAATCGCCACTTTAGAGTTGCTTTTTTTATTTTCTAGAACAAAACTTTGATGCAGCTTTCATCCCCTATACCACCGTTTGCTTCTACCAAGGGAAAAATCCGTATCATGTCAGTGCCATAAAGCTTTCATGAACGACATTCTGTGCATTAGCTGCGAGTGGATTCTAGGAATAAAAAAGATAATGAATAAATGTACGAGATATTATCTTTGAATATGATTCCATTTTTTCCTAATCTGGTAAGATAAAACTTCTAAAATGGCGGGAATTTAGGAAGATACGTCTTGTTTTCCTTTCTGATATGCGTTGATATGCGTTGTTTTCCTTTCTCATATATTAGTATATGTGGAGTATACACAGACCTCATACAGTAGTTCAAAATTAGCTAAAGATCTGCAAGGTGGGTCTTTTCATATCCATGATGATAGTATTTTCGATAAAAAAGTAAAATCACAGATTTTGCACTATCATAATTTTCATAATTAATATCAAGCATCCTTAGACATTTTTGCTAATCCAACTAGCCGATTACGTCAAGAAGTTCCAAGGCGCGAGTGGAATTAAATATGTCTATTACACATATAAATACTTAATGTTCTATTAAATTAAACTATTAAATTAACAAATAAGAAATATGATGTACTTTGAACTTTATCATTTTATGATGCAACTTCTTAATATTTTTTCAAATGTAATGGTTTCATGTATGTCACAAACGTTATACTACGAAAATGAATGCAGAATGTTGGGATTATTTTGCAAAACTATCTAAAGTGCACTGCGTTTCCCGAGTATTTATTTACAATCTCTAATGAATGAATGAATAAATGAATGAATAAATGAATGAATCAATGTCTAATGAAGTCATCTATAGAATATCTCCCGTTCTATCTTCCTTCCCCGCTCTCACGCCCTCTGCTCTGTCCCCTACCCCTCCCTTACGACCTCAGGTTGATACCGGATGAAGTGGCTTAGGGCATCAACTGACGTCACTGCTGTGCCTCTGACCGAGAGGTCCCAGCGTTAGAGTCCCGACGGAGGCAGGGTTTTCCAAAAACGTTACATAGCCAGGTCGCTTTCATCCGCTGTCTGTACGAGAATTCTAGAGGCCGGCTGCTCTGATCGGTGGTTTTCCGTGGTTTCTCCGATCAATAGGCGAATGCCGGAGCAGTACCCTAACAAACAGGTCACGGACAGCACGCGATCTTTCCTTTCTCTTCCTTGTCCTATCCTTACCTCACCCACATATATACTAATATGCACTACACTATCACACATGCCGGGAGTTTAGAGCTTGTCCCGGCTGGCACGATCCCCTTTTGGTGAGAGATACCTGGTTGAGGAAAAACCCGCTGGGGCAGAGAACATGTAGGTCGGCGCCGGATTCCACTTCCTGCGATTAAATCATGCACTATCCTTACGGGACTAATCTCCGATCTCCAAGTCGTTAAGATTATCGTTGCTTCCACCATCTTTTCTTTGGGCAGTTGGAAACAGATGTATTGTTGCAAACTCCGAGCAAACTTCCAGATGACAAATTTTATTGCTAAAAAGTCTAAACCTTAAAGCAATATAATTACTTTTATTCTTTTTGATATATCATTATTCATCAAAAGTTATAAAATCCCATTTGTGCATTACATAATGCTTTTACGTTGGCTATATTTCTTAAATGAAATATTTTGATTCAAACATCAATTTCATGGCGCTTAACCATATTTCCGTAATAATTAAATTTTAAAATTTAACACTATACTTTCACACTTATTTTTTATTATTACGTCATACGTTCTAGATTTACAACAAATTTGTAGACCTATTAGTAACTGATTATTCAGTACTCTCAAACAAAATACATTTCGTAACCGGAACAAGAACTTACCATGAAACATAAAATTAATAGAAACAAGGTATAAAGTATTTTCCTTATTTTATTGTTTTTTCAAATGGTTGGTAATTTCGCAGATACGCTGATGACTTCAAAAATGCTCATTTTAATTATTTTATTGGTATTGTCAGTCAATTAAATATCTCGATTCCATCTGATCGGTGCCGGTTCAACAATACACCTCGTTATCCTGCGTACACTGAGCAACCAACAATAGACATTGTTTGTGCTTTTGACACGGTATTGGTAAGCAAAAGGTTGTTTATATTTATTTCCGATTTCGTACGAGGGTTTAACCTTCGCGTTTGACATTAGCTAAACAAAAGCAATGCAACGGTGCGCATATGAGTGACCATTAGAATATATAAAGGCAACATCTCATCGACTATTCTATTCTCTACGTTTTCATTCCTTGATAAGGTTGCATATACATTCCTTTAGTTAAAAGTTAATTCATCATTCCCTACGTTAAACTCAATAATTTATACGCATTTTCAATAAAAATGAGTGAAAACCCCAACTCTGCCAAAAGTACGACTATCCTACTGCATTCACTATTCCCTACATAGGATACACTATTTCCCGTTTCAAAAGTAGCAAATTTCTCCCCTGAATGTACATTTCATTATGTCAACTAATCGAACGCGAGTAGAAGTTACACGCTTGCAATTACAGAGCAAGTCTAATGGATTCTGCTTATCAAAGTAATTGCGGGAGTGCTGACACAAAAAGAGAATAAAAACGTCGAACTAAAGAGTATGACCGCCCAGCAAATTGATGCGTGATATGTAATGTACCATTAGAAAAGAAAAAAGAGCAATCAATAGCTTCTCCAGCTAGCAGTTTTGAACGAACAGTTTTCCGGCTCAGTACACTCGATAAGTTGCACCCGATCACTTAATACGTTACAAAATATGTTTAAAAAATGCAGAACATGCGGATTTTGGTCGTGATTGTAACAATGGAAGTCTGCGCAACTGAGTGCAGTAGAGATTCATCTCTGCAACACGCAGTGAGGAGAGCCATGCTCGTCGCACATGACGCAGAAGAACCGACCAAAGAACCGAGTCCTTCTTCGATTCGGTTCGGAATGCCGCGTAGTGACGTCGGATCCAGCACTGACTGCGCCCAGAACTGGAAGCGCCGTGGCCGTGGTGCTGACGTCATGTTCGCCTTAGCCGTCCAAACGAGCAACCTGGACGGCTGCGTGCAGGTGGAAGGAGGCGAAATCTTCCCCAACGGGTCGCTTGCAGGAGGATTCGTGGACCTGCAGCGCGGCTACGTCGACATATACGGCAAAGCGCGGTACATCGACACACACATCGCCAATGTAACGTACTTGTACCCGCACACCAAAGAGAACATGTGCCTCATGACCCGACGGCTGTCCTTGGCTCAGCAGATGGGGCTACCATCCATCTCACTTGCAATCACCCTTTCCGCGGCGGCGTCCTGCGGACTGGTGATATTAACCACCCGCGCGGCGTACAACGTCAACTGGTGCAGCATTCTCCTGGAAACGGCACGCACGTTTATAACTGGGTCATTCGACCACCGTCACCGCAGAACTTTCGTCTCGTTGAGCGCTTTCAGCTTCTTTTTCATGAACTTCTTCGGCGGGAGTTTGGTCGGAAGTCTCGTGGCGCCCAGTCGAGTGTCGGAAATCGATTCTCTCGAGGAAGTCGACTCGACCTTCGATGTTATTTATACGACGCGGGAAATCGGCGGCATCATTGCCAACATGGGAGAGCACCGCATCGGTTTCTCGATCGCCAGAAAAGCCCGCATCATGAGACGGCCTGATGAGTGGAAGAGGGCTCTGAAAGATACTGCGGTGGGAGAGGCAGCTATTCTGGCCACGGAGTCGTATTTGGATGTTATGCAGAGGAACCCGACGTTCAGCGAAGGCGGTTTCTCGGTTTTCCACCGCGTGCGGGAGTGTCTCGTGGCCCCCGGCTACATGTCGTTTCCGGTGAGGAGTGGCTGGCTCCTGCGGGACAACGTGAGCCGCCTCTTGCAGCACATGCTGGAGACGGGTCACCTCCTCCGAATCGTCGCCGAGAACGTGGCCAAAACGCGAAAGGAAGCGCGTTGGAGCCCCTTGATGAAGGGGCGGCGGCCGGTGGTGTATGAACCACTGAAATTCCCACAGGTCCGGTCGCTGTTCATCATCTGTTCCGGGTGTTCGGGTGCGGCTGGTGTGTGTTTATTCCTTGAGAGCTTCTGGAGCCGTTACGGAAAACGGATATTTTGATGCAGTTTTTTGGGGGGGGCTGGCACTTTGCTGGTGAGCTAGGAACAGAAATAACGTTGGTAGCACGAGTTGCAGTTTGCAGCAGAAGAAAACGTTACGTGCATACTCACCACAACCACAACCGACGCCGGTCCGGTGGGCGAGATCGCCAAAGCAATAGTCTCGTAGCGATCTCGGACCGAAAGGCCGCGGGTTCGAGTCCCGCCTCGGGCATAGTTGTATTTATGTTCGTCCTTTCACCCCTTATCATCATTATTTCGTTTCATCTTCATAGTTACAATAACGTTAACTCCAATAGTGGTTAATTAGGTCGCTAATGACCTAGATGTTGATGCGACCTTAAATAACCAATAAAATTATCATAACAGACGCTGAAGTGTTGCCCCCTTCTCTTGTTTCCCCATGATAGAGTTGCTACCAACATAAATGCAATCTCTAAAGGAAGGCCTCATTTGCCTCCATGCGAAGGGACTTTCCTGGTGCACTGTACAATATTATCAGATATTTTGATGGAATATTCTGATGCATCGGGTCTTTTATTGTGAAATCAGGCGTATTATATTTTATTCGTTTATTAACTGAAAATGATCATTAATTTCAAGAAAAATCGTTGATTCTCTCTATGTTTATAATATGCGTGCAATTAAAATTCAAAGTGCAATGAAAGCAAAACACCTACCAATTAGAATTCAGAAACGGAGTCAAATCTTGTAATTAAGAAAATAAAATAAAGATATTTTCAGTTGGCCTTGAAATATGAACAAAACCTTCACCACACATTACGTACCAACAAAAACTACATATTTACAACGAATGAATAAAACTAAATTGGGGAAGTAAACGTTAAGATAGCTGACTTATGAAACAACATAAAATATTTAATGTGAATAAATTAAATGTTTTACATGTAAAACATTTTGTCTTAGGATTACGAATGTAAAAAAATGTAAATATCAGTTGTTTACCAGTTCTGAGAAGAACGCTATAGCAACACTGTGTCAGAGGTGACAAGTTTTCCCCCCAAATATTTATACATGTTGTATTCTCTCTCATATCTGTCTTTAATTTCCATGGGAAGTAATGTTTTCTTGCCTTGGTCAGCTTCTAACATTTTACCCGCAATATGTTTAGTACCTTCCATTTGCAAATAATTCGTGGGAACAAAAACTAGCCAAGGCCCACTAAAACAGATATTTTTCAGAAACAATACTACGTCATGAACTGCATACCTTGGATGGAAAAGATACGCTTGAATTTTTTACAATCTGAATTATTCGTAAATGGAAACGAAAAAATATTGAACGTAATATGTGCATAAAGGGGTGTAATTGCACTCATGGTATACAAGAAAACTGGCTCCTATCGTCGCTCGTTTTCTTGAACGTACCATTCATGCAATTATACACCTCTTTATACACTCGTTTCGTTAATTACTATAGCGAAATTGAGATTAAAATGGTGTTCATGTTATAGTTTGATGTAGACTCTATAAACATTATATTGCAAAAAAGGACGCATTCCATTTAAATTAGTGATCGAAATTTGCATTTACGTACAAAACAAGACACATCATTGTTCGCAAGTCTCAAAACAAAGTTCCTCACATTATAGATGTTTCTGAATTAATATATGACTGGAATGGTGGAAGATTTATCTGTCTCAATCATTGTAGCGCCCAACAGGACACATTTTGCTACCATTTTTCCTTCCATTATTAGTGATTAAAATAACTTTATAAATCTTTCAAACTAATATTTAATTAAAAATTTCGAGAACTACAGATACAAAATCTTTCATACCCTTTCTTTATTATTCATTGCCATTTATTTTATTTTTCTTCCTGGTGGAATATTTTGTTCCTCATGTTATACCATGGCTTATACATTATGTAAATCTTTATTGCTCATAAGTTATGAAGACGAAAGAAAGTGTTCCATTGTCGAGTTGTATTTAGCACAACATATTGAAATCTCTAAAACTGAAGTGCAGTGCTATACATGATTATGTTCAATTAATAAAGTTGAAAATAAATATTAAAACTCCTAATTATTGATTCAAGACAGCAGAGTAATCAACCACAAGTAGTTTATTACAATATGTATTTTAATAAAGGGAAAATTCATCCATACTCGTACGATATACAAGATGGCTCCATCTTAATACCTACCACGTGTTTTATCTATGTTACTTGGAGCCACTGATGAAGGGACGAAGTCTACGAACACGTGTATGACTGAATTTTCTGTTTACTAAAATTCATATTTTAATAAACAACTTGTGGTTGATACCTCTGCTATCCTGAATCAATAATCATAGAGTACAACAATATCTCTGCTGCGACGACGGAATTTACATTTCCTGTTTTTCTAAAAACGTTTAAAGTGATTAAACTATTTTTATGCTTTTAATTAACTTACGTTGGTATCAAAGAGTATCAGTAATATTTTTTCTCTAAATGTATCAGTTGCGTTAAATCATAACATTGCTGAAAGATTGAGTGGCAAAAATGTTCCTCCTTGAGGCCAAAGGTCTGTACTTCTATAGTTAATGCAAACATTCATGAACCTTTTTTATTTACCTAATGATTGGTTACTAAGAAGAGTTAAAAGGGAAACATCTCTTGATTTGACATGCATGTATTTTATGAAACGTCGAACATTTGCTCTTAGTTTGACCGTTTTCCGGGGTGAGGTACTACGGATGTAGCGGATAGAAGTCTAGATTATCGGGAACAATCCGACGGACGCTTCTTTGTTGACTGCTGACTTTCGCAGTAGACCGCAAAGCTAACAAGCTCATCCACGACTGTGGAACGTGATTTCTGTGAACGTACTCTGCGAAACTCCACAGTTGACTCGGGGTTTGCCTACACATTGTGTTTGCTAACCATGCTGATGACTAGGCGGTCCGTAACTACAAACGTTTAGATTCTTTGATTGATTGATTAGTTACAAAAGTAAAGTTTTTGATTGATTGATTGAGGGTGCGTCAACAATGAAGGCCAATAGCCGCGAAAGTGTAGTGTATGGCTTTATCACAAGAGCTGTGATCTTCCCCCAATGGATGGCGAGATCCGGCTTCGACCTATACGTTGACTTACGGCGTTTTCCTCACGACAGTTCGAATCAGTGCACCAACTAATGTCACTGCAGAGTCTCTGACTGGGAGGTCTTAGAGTTCGAGTCTCGACTGTGGCAGGATTTTCGACTCTAGCTAGATAGCTAGGTCGAATACAGCCGCTCTCTGGAGGAGATTTCTAGCGGCCGGTGACTCTGATCGGTAGTTGTCTGTAGTTTCTCCGATCAATACCAAACGAATGCTGGAGCAGTACCCATCAAACAGGCAACGGACCGCGCGCAATCTTCCCTTCCCTTTCTTTTTCCTATCCTCATCCCTTACACACACATACTTACACTAACACGACTACACTACCAAACATGCCGGGAGACCGATCGGGAAACTATAGAGCTTGTCCCGGCTGGGGCGGTGCCTCGCTGGTGGGGGACACGTGGTTGAGGTAAACCGTGCAAGCCGGCAGTAGGTCGGCACCGGATCTCACCATCCGGCGGGGGGATATTACCGCCGCATCCCGCGATGCAAACACGCACTACAATTACAGGACTAACGACCTTAGTAGTTGACGCGCCGTAATTAATGAAATCATCCAATCGACTGGAGGAAGAGCGGACGATCGAAGAGGAGCGAAGGGACGCAATGAGCAAAGCCGCCAGGAGGAGCAAAGAAGCGCTGACGAGCCAGGCGGGGAGGCGGGAGAAGCGAAGAGAACCCAAGGAGCCAAGCCGACGCGAGGTGCCAAAGGCGTACGCGCCACGTATAAGCCGTCTCCACCCCGAGGCGTGTAATAAGGGCCTGTTTGAGGTCTTCCGTGGCAAACTACGCCGTGGGGGGGTGGGGTGGAAGGTGGGGAGTGGCGCCGCAGCCGCCACATGAAGGGGATTACGTGTTCCGCGGCAGTGAGCGATCTATTGAGCAGCGCTCGCCGCCAACTTCTGCTCGGAGCCCCTGCAATGCATCCGCGCCTTTGCCTGCGCCACAATCGCCGACTTCTCGTGCGGTAAAACCTGCGCCCGCAACTTCCACTACGTTCGCTTGTCAATAATGGCAGCAGAAAGTTTGGCTAAAATAGATGTTAGAGGGTATTAAAAAAAAAGAATACTATTTGTCCATGTGGGTTTAATAATTATTGAATTATAATTATGATAATCAACCAACTACAATTGAATGATTAGCGATTCCAGATGTGTCAACTGCTAATGTCCCGTAAATGAAGAGCTTGCTTTTATGTCGGGAGGTGGTTTGCTTGTAAATAATGGCAGCTGATATTTTGGGTAAAATCGATGTTAGTGGCTACTAAAAAAAAGAGATAATACTATTTTTGAATGTGGGTTTATTAGTTATTGAGTTGTAAATATTACAATCATTTATAGATTTCATAATTATCATAGTATTTAATTATAATTATGACTATCAACCAAGTACAATTGGATGATTGGTGATTCCGGATGGGTCAACTGCTAAGATTATTGGTCCCGGAAATGAGTTTTCTTTTATGTCGGAAGCTGGTCGCGATCTTTCCCTGAAGGATTGCGAGATCCAGTGCCGACCTACGTCGACTTGTGGAGATTTCTCCAACCAGGTATCTCCCATCAGCTGGGGACCACTTAAACTGCGATAAGCTCTAAGCTCTCGTCTAGTCTCCTCACACGTGTGGCAGTGTAGTCCATGTAAGTTTAATGTAAGTTTAAGAGTATGTAAGTAAGAGATGAGGAAGGACAAAGAAGAGGAAAGAAAGATCGCGCGCGTTTCGTGGCCAGTTTGTTGGGGGTACTGCTGCGGCATTCGCCTGGTGTTGAGAAACCACAGGGAAAGAGCACCCAACCGATAGAATTCTCCTCCGAGACAGTAGCTGAATTGGATCTAGCTTTGTATGTCAGAAGGACCTAAGCGGCTCGAGAGAGGCAACATATCACAATGGTTATTCCCTCGTGCATGTCTAGATCGTTTCATCTAAATAGTGGTACCGCATTGAATGTCCCTATGTATGTGCCGTATCTGATGCTATAATTTACTCCCAAATCCTGTTAATTGGTTCTCAACCAGTTCTGATTTCTGTCATTTGATCTATGTGTGTGCTCTGTATGTGCGCTCGCTTGCATATAGATGAATGGATGATTGTTAAAACATATGTAATGTGTGTATTACCGAGATATTCAGGGCTCTCAGAAATAAATATTACATACTTTTAACGCGTGTAGAGGAGTAAAAAATGATTACTTTTTACCACTGAGCATGTTGTGCGCCATTTCATAAAGTGGTGTTATACAAGTCAAATTTGTTGCCAAAAGTGAGGTCACACCTCCGAATCAAGTGTTCTGCAGAGTACGTACTGACACATTCAAGGAACTTCAAGAATATCTGTGCATGTAATATTAATGAGCAAATATCACACTATGCGTTGATGACAGATACATTAAAATTTGCTTATATGCTTGGTTGAGAATGTGACCTTCCCAATACACGTGAAAGAGGAGTTACCTGACAATAAGGTAACATATTATTAAAATTATTGTCCGTCATTTTGATATAACAAGGAGTAATACTTTGGAAATTCATCCTACGAACAGATTCATGAATAAAATTTTGCAGTGGGTAACCATATATTAGCATTTCAACAATGCGACATTCGAAGGCTCAATTGGCCTCATTATTATAAAGAAATTGTATTACCTGGATTTCTAAAATAAAAAATCTTTGTAAAATCCAAAAAGAAATATTTCTAAAACTAAAAAATCCATCTAAAATTTTAAAAACTTTCTATCTGAACTTTAAAATTTCTTTATCGCAATTGGCACGTCAGGCAAACAGCCTGTCCGCAAGTTTTGGAGAGAGCCAACATTTGTGGGAAAAAAAAAATTTCATAGTCTGAATGCGTTTTTATAATTAATATTGATCCTGATGGTGACAAATTGAGCCTCGAAACACCGCATTCTTGAAATATTAATACATAGATTGTAACTGCAATATTTCATTCAAGCATGTGTCATATGTATAATTCTTTCACACGAAATCATTATACTATGTATTTTAAATTAAAAGATGATTCCTGTCAATTTTTTTAAAACTTTATTAACATAGACATTCCGTCATCTAAATATGAGACCCTCTGCAATATGTCAAATTTAAGAATATAGTGCAGAGGATCCCACACTTAGAGGTGGAAACGTATACATTAATAAAGTTTTAAACATTTTGATAGGGGTCTTTTGTAGTAATAAAAGTGAAATGAACATGAAAACGACATCTACACCAGAACAAGTAGTGTATGAATAGATCTCAATTCTTTTCAGGCTATTTTTAAGGATTGTCCCAGTGTCCGTGGTCGCAGAGTTTGGTCACGTTTAGCACAATACAAAAGTGGAAAATAAATAATTTCAATAATATGTTCATAGATATATCATTATTTTTCGCCACTCGCTGAGATAACGTGGTTCCCAATTTACTTCGTCAGAAGTCCAGGAGCGGTGCAGAAGAACCGCGTAAGATAAAAAGCATTATCTAAGAGAAATGTACTCTAAAATGAAAGAAAATTATAGCATCTAATTAAAATTTGAACCAATTACATTAAAAATAATTGTAAATACCGTGGTTTACATAAAATTGATATTTTTCCTGTTTTCCAAGGATTGGATACGAAGAAAGCCTGACCAATGCCGAGATAGTTGTTTATAAGTGATATGAATCCCACGATCACGTGTTGATTGTGTAAGACGTGTTCGACTTCAAATCCTCGACAAGCTCTGGGAGTATGCAACATGTATTGATTGATTGTTAGTGATTCAGGGCGCATCACCTACATGCATTTTTTCATCGGAAGGTGGCGGTGATCTTCCCCCCACTGAATGGTGAGATCCGGCGCCAACCTACCATCGATTGATTGATTGATTGATTGATTTTTTCGTATTTCCGGGCGCGTCAACTGCTTCGGTCATTATCCCCGCTAGTGTAGTTCATGGTTTTTCTCGGGAGATGGCGGTGATCTTTCCTCGCTAGATGGCGAGATCCGGCGCCGACCTACCATCGACTAACGGGGTTTACCCCAACCAGGTATCTCCCACGAACGAGGCATCGCCGGGACAAGTACAAAGTCCCCGAGCTGCCTCCCGGCATGTGTGGTAATCTGGTGCATGTTAGTGTAAGTGTGTGTGTGTAAGAGGAGAGGATAGGACAAGGAAGAGGAAGGACAGATCGCGCGCGGTCCGTGGCCCGTTTGGTAGGGTACTGCTCCGGCATTCGCCTGGTGTTGATCGGAGAAACCACGGAAAACTACCGATCAGAACAGCCGGCCGCTAGAATTCTCCTCCAGACAGCGACTGAATTCGACCTAGCTGACAAGCTAGTGTGTAGAATCCTGCCGCCGTCAGGACTGGAAGCTAGGACCTCCCGTTCAGAGGCGCTGCAGTGTGTGTGCAGTGCCGCACCGCTCCCGGCCACGTGTGTTGAGAGAGCCGTCCATTTAGGAGGGCGGCGGGGACTGGCGGCAGCGCCGAGGCGAGGCGAGGCGAGGCCGAGCTGAGCTGAGCTGCGCTGCGTGGCTGCTTGTGGGGGGGGGGCGCTGGCCATCGCCCCGCGCAGCCCGCGCGAATTATCAGTCTATTGATCCCGCGGCCGCCCCCGGACACCGCCACCGCCGCCGCCGCCGCTGCTGTGTCGAGTCGCCCGGCCACGCGCCGCCCTCGCCGTTGCCCGCCGCCTCGCCCACGCCGTCGCCGCTCTACTCGCTCCTGGCCTCACGCCCACCACACTCGCCCCCGCAATCATCCCCGTCCTCGCCCTCGCCCTCGCCCTCGTCCTCCCTCTCGTCGTCCTCGTCCTCGTCCTCGCCCCCGCCCTCGCCCTCGCCCTCGCCCTCGCCCTCGCCCTCGCCCCGCCCTCGCCCTCGCCCTCGCCCTCGCCCTCGCCCTCGCCCTCGCCCTCGCCCTCGCCCTCGCCCTCGCCCTCGCCCTCGCCCTCGCCCTCGCCTTTGTCCTCTCCCTCGTCCACGTCCTGGCCCTCGCCTTTGATCTCGTCCTCACGCTTGTCGTCGCTCTCGCACTCGCTCTCACCCTTCTCGGTTTGGTTCTCGCTCTCGTCGTCACCCTCTCCTCGCCTTTGCCCTCGATGGCTGTGTGCATTTGTGTCTGAATTTCTTCCACAGAAGCTACTGAACCACAGCATGCGTTGTCTTCACATTTTCACGAAATCCTTTGAACGGCCGAGAAAAAAATACCGGATTCGTCACTCCAACATGTTACCCCTGATTAGGTTGCGTCTCTAACTTTTTTACTGAATGCCCGCATTGCTAGACGTTGCAACAAATTCTCTATCGATTCTGGAACTGGCGGAGTTTACATTCGTTGTTTCGGCACAAACATAACCACAGAAATTTAAAGTTCGGATTTATTGACTGATTCTCACACTTTTTCTCTACAAAAATGTTATGATAAAATAACTATTTTCGTAAGTAGTTACCGATTTCATAGTCACGGCTTGCAGCTTTTGCTATTTGCGGAATATTATTGTCTCTCAAAATAATTATTCTTTAGCTTATATTCATTGATATTCCGGGACATTTAAACAACCAGTTAACAACACATCCAAAATTTTAACTCCACAACATGACAACTTCTTGAGTCTGATAATTAATTACTAAGAATTTCTTTTCAAATTGTATATTTAATTATTAAATTGTAGATTAAATTAGTGTTGTGTAAAACGTTCAGCTTCAATGTTTTGGACATTGCTGCCCTAAATGGTTTCGTAATATTCACAAAACAGCATCCTAATAATCTTAGCAAGGTTTGTAACTGGCATAGCTTGCTTTAGATGAAGTTTCTGACAAGATGATCAAACCTTAAACGCAGAAAAGGAGCATAAATATTCACATACAGCCATTTTTTAGGAGATTTTAAAAATGATGTTATGACTTGATGTACAGTTTATATCCAAAATCAAAATACCATTACAGATTCAAAAGCTCGCTTTATCAGCCAAATCAATTCATGAATGTCAGTTTCGATGAAAATGATACCTATAGTTTAGCCGCTATTGTGTACGGATGGACGGTCGATAGACGTTTTGGCGCAAAACATTTTTTGAATATCAGTATCAATTTTTTACGATCCACCAAAAGCTGGATTATGGTTACACAGTACATTAAAGGAAGTTACTTACTACACATAGGAGCAAGAATTATCTATTTTTTCGATTTCACCGTCCCATAATAGGACTTTTTCTCTCAAAACATTGCCGGTCGACGCTGCTGCATTACATTATTTTCTCTATACTACGTAAGTGGTGTGCGGAAAAGTAAAAATGCCTTTGACGTTAACGTGTGATCATATCTCTTTACATGAAGTTTAGGCTAGAAAAATATCATAAATTGTTCGAAAATTCCCGCGGGAAGTACATCTACACATCTACAGGTTGTTTATAATTTGGAAACTGTAACAAGTAATACTATCTAAATAACTGGATGAAAATTGCATTGTGTTCTGTACAATTACATCAAAGGCCAGAATGAAACGTCAGAGAAGCTGAAAACTTCGATTAAATTTTTTTATAAATCTTAATTTCGATCAAAATCTCAAAGTACTTTGAAAACATGTTCATCTAAAATTTCTATTTTATAGCAAAATATATCAAGTTTATTAAAATACTGTCAAAGGAAAACAGTAAAACAAAATTTTCGTCAACAAATCATGACCGAAAGTAATTATTTGATGCACCCTACTGTGTTGACACAGAAAAATATTGGACCAAACATACTCTCATATTTCGACCAGTTGGGAACAAGTTTGGAAGTACTTCTCTAAACACAAGATCGTTACAAAACAATCACAACCAATGTTTACATTCTCTACTTCATATTTAGTTACTGAAATTGGATGCGAGGACAATGTTAATGTAACAAACATTAAGTAGAAGATCGATTCAGATTTATATGCAAATATATATTTCCAAACATAAATAGGATGCGGATTTCAGTTTTAAAACAAGAACATTGATACAACCAAAAAGTATTCAGTTAAAAATATAATAAAAACTAGTATGACGACCGACTGTGTCATGGCTCATCCCAGACAATCAAAAGTCAAATTACTACGACCGCGGAAGCCCACGAATTCAAAAAATAGTACCGTGGACTCCGATTATAGTGAATTTTGGGCATTAGCATTTTTAGTTCACTAAATTAGAGGTTCCCTACATCCGATGATGTCAAAATTAAATAGAATTTCTCCACAATGATCGTTTTTATTAACATAATGATAAAAGAAAATTCATTAACAGCACAAAGTGAAAATTTCAATATCTTTATTTGACATTCAAAAATCAATTATTTACAATTGTTTCCTGGGTACATTTTTCATGAGTAATTTCTCTAGATCCTTATCCAGAGTACGCTCTCCCTCCATCTTGTTTCTTCTTTGTCCACTGTCTCTGACTATGCGGTTTTGACGCCCTTCAATGCCTCTTGGCTGTTGAAATACCTTCTTCCTTTTTATTGCCTTCATCACTCATCAAGTAAGGTCTCCATTCCGTGTCTGCTATCTCCACTTCCTGGAAGTCTTCTTCGACGACGATCTTTGGCCGATGATATATTTTCGAAGATGCCTGGTGTTGGAATTTATGCCACCGAGGCGATATATTCTTTTCCAAAAGGGAATTAATTTCCAGGACTTGTGTTTCCTACGTTCACTATAGTCGAGGTTCAGGGTTCACTATATCCGAATCTTGTTATGCTTATGTGTAATCTAAGTGAAACGGGACCAGAGACTTAAGTTCACTATAATCAAAATTTCACTATATCCCAGTTCACTATAAGCGGAGTGGACTATATATTTCAAACAGCAAAACCATTTTCATATATCAATTTCAATGTTCTAGAATACATTTTTTTGATCAAGTCGTAAACAACTAGAGTCTTGTGGCAGCTAAAATGCCTCTTAAGAAAATCGTGCAAAATAATTTTCAAAAAGTAGCACGCACGCTTGAAGTTAAGTTGGATACTTGTGGCATAATTCCAAGTGATTAATCTAGATTCTTTTTATAAGAAATTTTAAAATGCTAGTTTGATTTTATAGTACGTTTCATTGTATCATTATTTGAATACAAATATAAATATTAATTATTATCGTTCACAATTAAGATTTTTATATGTATAGAAAAGACAACTGTGATGTAAGCAGTTTAACTATTTGTTCGGAAATCAACTCTCAACAGCCGATTGCTAAGACATATCAGAAAACCTCCAGCAAGGTGTATTGCGCAGTGATCTACTCACAGTCAGGGCGAAGAGAAGTTTTTGTTTCCAGGATTCTGTACTGTTACGACGATATAACGCAATCAAACCTAGGAACGAAAGGCCAGTGAAGGGTGGTGTCAGTTGAGAATTTTTATAGCAGCAGCCAATTAAAAAGAATCGACAGAAAATACGTGGCGCACCGGTGATCTCTACTACACTTGGGTTTTTCTAACGTGACGGTTGAGGGTAGTATCACCAAGATGGAATTCGACACGACTTTTTGAGTAATTCCCAGTCTTCCCGCAAGATGTCGCATGATCGCGATCGCATCAAGCAGTGCTGCAGACCCGACGACTCTAACGAACCAAGCGATTCAAAAAGACTCAGAATGACTCAAAAAGTCGTGCCGGATTCCATCTTAAAGATACTACCGCCAGCCGCCACGTTAGAAAAACACAAGTATAGAGGCCGACTGGTCTGATCGGTGGTGTCTAGAATCTTCGACGAATGCAGGAGCACTACCGTAGCAAACAGGTCATGGACCGCGTGCGATCTTTCCTTCCCCTTCCCTGTCATATCCTCACCTCTTACTTACACACACACTGGCATGCACTACACTATCACACATGTCGGGAGACCAGTCGGGAGCTTTGAGCTTGTCGGGGCCACAGTGGTGTCCCGCAGGTGGGAGATACCTGGTTGAGGAAAACGTCGCATGGCAACGTGTAGATCGGGGACGGATCTCTTCATCCAGCGGGGGAAGATCACTACCTCCTCTCAGAATAAAACATGCTCTAACTCTTTTCCGACTTGTGACTAGCAATTGACGCGCCCGGAAACACTAATCAATCAATCAATCAATCAATCAATCAAACGAGTGTTCTTATTCGAAGTAAAGGTGCTTTTTATCTTTCTGAAGTTTTCTTCTTAGAAATATATATAATAAAAAGTGTGAACGATACACAATAATGTAATATTAATAACGTAACGTAACAACTCTGTTGGTTGTAATTAACGGTTACAGATTGTGATTAGAATCTTGTGCGGTGTCCGCTATTTCTTCTATGTAGAGATAATAACGTTAGTAACTATTTTATTACAATACATATTTTGTCTCTTGAGTATCAACTGACCACATAAGAATTCATAACAGTATTTGTTCACAAAAATAATTAAATACATACTAAAATATCCTACTTACAGAAAACTTAATAATATTAACAAAGTTCGTCTAGTGCAATTTTTCTAGGAATATTTCTTTTTCATTTTCAGGCTGAAATCATTAACACAGTATATTAAAACTACAAAATATATAAACGCACTACTTTTAATGTTTTATCGATAATACCGCGGCCAAATATGCAGTGTAATATACCACAATAGGAAACATGAATGATGCTGATATTATTATTGTTTTAGTTAGGAAATTTTTACGGAGAAAAGGCTGTTTGACCGTGTTAGGCACACAGTGGCAACTATGACTTTCTCTGAAAAATACTCTGAAATAGTACAGTATGAAACGATGATGTAATGATAACGTGTGTGATATTACGATACGAGCAAGAAACGAGCATATGGGTATTAATACCCATTACAATGAGTTTCCTATGATACTTATTCTAAGACTTCTTGAATCTTTTATAAGTTACACTTTTACAGCTTTCTACACTAGCATGTCGCAGGTGGCTTTCTTTTTCCAGTCCGCCTGCAAGGGTGTACAAAAGTTAAATTTTAACTTACTAAAGAAATATATTTCCATTAACGAAAATACAACTCATTAAAAACAGTTTGTTTTCTAAGAACAATGAAAATAAAGAAATTGAACATTGTAGATAACATCTCTTTAAACTTATTGTGAAAACCTATCTTTCAACTGAAACTTTGAAATAGAAATTTGAAACGTTGTCTTTTAAAAAATGCTAATTTCAATGTCAGGTCTAAAGGTAAATTTTAAAATTACCTTTAAAATTACCTTTAAAATTACAAAGTTAAAATTTAAAACATTCAAAAATTACACACTGCATACAAAAACTTAAATGGCTCTCTAAAACAATTAGTAAAATAGACTAAAAACAGTCTGTTTCACAGCAATACTGTATTTTAAAGGCATTTTTCACTACCCCATCTCGCGACTTCAGCATCTACCGAACACTTCGCGAAACATATCATCCACCACCATCATTTGCATCCTTTTCTACCATCCGCAGGAATTACCAGCCTCAGCTAAATGTCCGAGCTGTTTGGTCGGTGGGATCTCGTTAGGATGGGTTGTAACCGGAGGGATTTGATTTTATCAAGCCCCTACCAGGGTACACGATGCACGAGACAGCATATCCAAGATTGTCCCCGCTTCGAAAATCCACTGCCCCCATCCGGTATCAACCCGCGACCCATGGCCGGCAGTAGCCATGCACTAGGCCG
Organism: Teleogryllus occipitalis; assembly: GCA_011170035.1. Classification (NCBI taxonomy): domain Eukaryota; kingdom Metazoa; phylum Arthropoda; class Insecta; order Orthoptera; family Gryllidae; genus Teleogryllus; species Teleogryllus occipitalis. The sequence goes on along the minus strand of BLKR01009081.1, from coordinate 69,541 downwards.
GTATTTCGTGTAGAGGTTCAGCTCGCTTATCAGGCCCTAGGCAGCAGGTACGTCGAAACGCGGCCGACAGATCCAGAATTAATTTCTGAACTCCCCACCCACGCAAACGGGACTTCAATAATCCACGCGACCATCTATAACGAGCGGCGTACGAGCAGGATCATCGATCAGGTAACAAGCGAAAGCGAGAACCCAATCACCGCATTTTATGAGTCACGTGACAGAATTATTGTCGTCACTCGCGGTTCAGATATCACTATCGGCACCCGTCACAGAGGTTGACCGGCTTTTACACGGTTAAAGTGACCCCCAAATTGATGCCGCGGTATTATTGCATTGGTGGGCGGATCAATCGAAGCGGCAAACACTATTACAACGACAGTGAAACGGAAAAAAAAGAAACGCCACGTCGGAAATTGTAATCTGTTTACTATCCCATTACAATTCCTTTCTCTCTGCGCGCGCGACAGAGAGAAAATAAATATTTGACTGTCATTTATCGCGCAACAACGCGAACGCGTGTTAACAATTGAGACTCGTTTCCGGTGTCGATGTTCATCTGTTGTGCGCGGCGATGCAGAGGGCGCTGGCGGTCGACCACCTGTTTGCGCTGCCCTCCACGCCGCGTCGCTCCGGTCGCCCGACTGATCGTTCGTTATTCGATTGTCGTGAATGGACTGCGCCGGTTCGTTAGGGGGACGAAAGGGCTGGACGAGTGGACGATTGGCGGGGCGGGGCGGGGCGGGGCGGGCCGGCGTCCTAGGTCGGGGAGGTCACTGCGGTGAAGCGGAACAGGCTCGCTGTGACAAGCCACAAAGAGGTTGTCGAGCGTTGCGAGAGGACAAAGAAACAACAAGCGCCAAGGGACAGGCGCCTGAGCTGTGTTGACAGATGGAATCACAGCCATTTTCCAGAATGTTACTCACGTCGGATTTCAACAAAAACGGGAGGATTAGAGAGTGGAATGCCATAAACGGCAAAAGAGGGCTTTTCGTCTGACCATTTTATTCATTTTTCGGCTCCTGCTGTATAATTCCGTCATTTGATGACTTCAACCCTCTGCATAATGATACTCATTACGATACAGATTTCACTATGATACAGGTTCTTGACCAATCGCAGAGATGTTTACAAACCGAGTATTTACTCTTCATTAATCATTGAGTATCGTTCTAGTGAATGTTTTGTTGACTGTGTACATTAAAATTGCATTTAATATTATATTATGAATGATCTTGGCTGTCGGGGTGACGCCGCGTCGACGGCTGTGTTGCCGACGTTTCGACCATCTTTTCGTGGTCTTCCTCACGGCTGGTCTGCGTTGGAGTGGTCGGCGCACGGGATTATATAGGTCTGGGGGCCGATCACGATTGGCTGAGTCAGTCGGCCAAATCATAAGGCCGCCTCTCCCGCCGATGAAGCCTATATAATCCCGAGCGCTGACCACTCCAACGCAGACCAGCCCTGAGGAAGACCACGACAAGATGGTCGAAACGTCGGCAACACAGTAGTTGTCGCGGCGTCACCCGGACAGTCAAGATCATTCACATGACTCCGGCCGCGGAAGCCCACGACTTCACAATATTATATTATGTTTGTCAGATTTAATTTTTTTATTATCAGTAATTTGTATGTGGAATATTATATAAAATATATTGGAACGTAATTTCACTTTGATCCTATTTGACTAGCGTAGTGGTGGTGGTAGAGGGAAAATTTGACTAACGTTAAAATCAGAACGCAAGTTATTTTGTATTATATGTTACTGCCGTGTGTTTGTTCTTAAAAACCGACCAATTCTTTAGTTTGAAATGTCTAGTGAATCAGAGGATGAGTTGGCGACTCCAGAAATAAGAGAAAAATGAAAAATGGTGATCCCGGAATTATTGCCGCAACTTTTGTACTCTCTCGCAGGCGGACTGGTAAACCAAAGCCACCTGCGGCAGGTAGAGTAGCTGTCCGCTAGGTGGCCTTGGCTGAATCTGAATCCTACATGTCAAATGCCAAGAAACGATTCAATATAAAAGTTGAACTTATAAAAGGTATAGAAAAAGTACCGTATGAAACTCGAAGTTTACGATACGCGCTGGTTCTTCGCTTGAATCTTAATATCACGCTCGTGTATTAATACCCATCATTACATCATCGTTTCATAAAGTACTATTTGAAGAGAATAGACTTAGTGATTTACTGTAAAATATGGTAGAGAGATAGTCGGACCTCCAAATTTCAAATCTGACGATTTCTTCGATAATATTCTATTTACAGAAACTTCAATATATAGAAATACACATGAAGAACTATTTTCAAAAATACCATTAAACAATTTTGGGGGAACGTACGGACAAAATGCAAAACAAAACAAAAAATAAATAATAAAACAAAAAAGTGTTAATCATTCATACCACATACTTATGAACAGAAACATGAATTTATTACATATGTACTTGACCAAAGGCTTGAGTCGAAATAAAAAAAAAACTATTTTCTGGGTTTGAGAACTTTTTTATTTCGTCAATCTTAACACTCTTCTTAAGCGGGATACAACATATTGAATATGGACTGAACTGACGAACTGCCGTCGAAAGGCAGTGAAGTAAGTAAACCTCTTGAGAAAACATGGAATCAGAGGTAGTATTCTTATTTATAGGCATTCACTCTGTTAAACATATGTAAATAAACGTCGGAAGGTGTTTGCCACCGCTGTAATTCTCCCGGTCCCAATCGAATAAATGAGCTATGCTAGTTTCTTTTTTAGAAAGATCATTAATGTGTACTACACTTTTATGGGAATAAAGACAATTACGGTAGAAAATTAGTTCCGTATATAGATATAAGTTTCGCTACAAAGAAACTATTTTAAATGTAATTTTTAAGGGACAGAAAAAATCCTTGTTTAGAGACTTTTGATATATGGATGTTCGGCTGACTTTGATTCACGGGAGGAATGTATTACGTATACAAGACGAAGGAGCGAGACGGAGTATCTTCATCGCCGTTCCGTTTCTAATAGCAGATTTTCTTATATTCCATTTGCTTTAATAAAATACTTTTTTTTAAAGTATTATTAGTTTACGTCAAGTTAAGTAGTATTTGATGCCATTGTAAGGAAAGCTCAGAAGACTAGTTTGATGCTAGATGCACTCACAAACGTATTTCAAAATCTAATGGCCTGCGGCAGCAAAAATGCTACTGTTTAAAAACACACCCAATATTTTTACAGAAATAACGTCACATACTGCTCAAGATCAGCAAATGAAATCCCTTTCATAACATTGCAACAAATTACATATTTTGAGAAAGAATCATTTACAAATATCACATTTTAAAGTTTTGCTACTAGAAATTAATTATATAGATTATTCTACACATGGGATAATAGGTTCTTTAGCACAACATTAAATAGCAAATTTACATATTTAATGAAATCAAATAAACATTTTTCTAAATACCTTGAAGTTCAAGAAAAGTAATTTATTTCAATGTATAAGAAACGTATATCAATGAATTATAAAACTAAATTCATTTATATTTCAACATTATCCATTAACCAATTAATTTTCTGAAAACTTCTCTGAGAAAAAAGTGTTCAAAACTATCAACAAAGTTATCACATTATTTTGTGATTAACGTGTTTGATGAAACAAGGGAAATATTAGATTGAACTGATTCCTGATTCAGTAAATTAACTGTGTAGTTATGTAATCAACATCCATGATTATTCAGCAAACTGAATATCCATTTGAGCCATTGCTTACATGCAGCATACAGAACTATGTGGACTACTAACAATTATTTTTTCTCATTATTCATAGAATTAAAAGTAAAAATTATTTTGTTTTATTTACTAAAAAAATCCAAACTTTATCGAAAGTTTTTCTGTGTTAAATTTCTCCCATGAAACAGTATTTTCCGAATTGAAGAGGATTATTTTCCAATGCCATCAACACTGTGTGTAGGCGTAACGGATGATCCATCAAAAAATAATTTAATGTACTGTGCTGGCACAACTGAGAAAAATGCGTTGATGCTCAGGTGATGGTTATATCTTCTGACAGTTGCAAGTGTTAAGAGAAGTAATTTTGCTCTTTGATTTTTCTGTGCCCTACAGCTCTCCATGCGTTGTGTCCTGACATCTGCGGACTGTTGGAATCGTTTTAAAGTTACATGAGATGGCAGGGAAGGATCCCGAATGTATTTCAAGGCGAATTTTTTATTCGTATCCCCTCAATAAATGTTTTCTTTAATAACACAAAAAATGAAATAGTTGAAATAGTGATTAAAATTTTTTAAGTAAATTGCTTGAATAAAAATAAATGTATTCATAAGGGTAATACTTCTTTAGAATGTGAGTGCTCAATATGAATGCGAGTAATCAATACGTGGTAATTGTACTGAATAAGTTGAATCAAATTCTGAACAGAAAATTTTGATGTTGATGAAGGTCATGCTCTTCATTACCCTCTCCCTGATTCCGACACTAGGCTGTGGGTGTGTCCCTTATAGGGAAGGGGACCTGCCCATCATCATTCGCCTCTAAGGACAGTTCAAATTTGCAGAGCGTCGATTTCGTCCAGATTGTTCGGGGAATATCAGTTCTGGAGAAAATTATCGGGGTAGCTCAGGCGTTAGCGCTGACAACACACGGATGTAGGGACGAACAGATGTACGGAGGCATTGACGTTTTGACGCAAACCAATTTTACAGTATCATGGACTCCCCAAACTTGTCGATTCTGACTACACATATTAAGGAACGTAACTTACTATACATCAACAAGGTTTCTCCAATTTTTTATATCAGAATTCCATACAATTTATTCACTTCTGAGGATGAGAGCGTTTAAGTTGTTCAAGCTACTGCCTAGAATCCCTCACAGAATTTATGAGAAAAATCCACAGAAGTCGCCAATCAGAGCACGCTGTTCCAACTCAACCGAATAAAACGCAGTCACCCGTTCGTCACCCAGACCCACCCGTGACCTTAGCGCTTTTCACGGCCGGGATGATGCCCTTCTGCGAAAGACAGAAGTAAGCGAAGAAGTCCGCAAGCCAACGTGTAGGGAACTAATGACCTTAGTAGATGACGCGCCCGGAATCACTAATCATTCAATCACTACGATGAGTAGTTACGCATCGAATGTCGCCATGCAGCAAGGGGAAAACACCGCAACCTCTCTGGACATCCACTACACTTACAGAGCAATTGTCACACCCGTACGAGACAAGATAATCATTACCTGAAAGATGTGACAAATTGTTGAAAACAGCTCAGACAGTTGTGTTACAAGTGGTGTGCATTCTTAACAATTATGCTTCTTGCATTAAGAGTCTCGTTCGTTGGTAAATGCACTGCATGTTACGGAGAGCGCGACTAATATTTTCTTTCTCGGCTATTACATACATACGTAGTTCAAAAATAAAGGATTGTGTTGCTGCAGCGGGAAAAGATTTTAACGTTACTGTACATTTCAAATTTACACACAAACACAACACCGTATCCGTTGGAATAACAAAATGGAACAATACGATGTTACAAATAACCGTTTAGCTTCACCTAGAGCTCACCTATGAGTTCTCCGCTTATCTCTTTGAATAAAGCGCTGTTTGATAATGCCGAACTGTTAAATTCCTTAAAGGACACTGACCTTTAAAATTGCTTATGTGACTATTCCTCTTTTGGTTAGTTATATTATGTCTATATGACAATGCAGTATTACGAAAACCTGTTAATGTTTCGGAGCATTTTAAAATTACACACAATCTCCGTTGGAACAACAAAATGGGACAATACGATGTTATAAGTAGCCGTTTAGCTTCACGTGGAGCTTACCTGTGAGTTCTCCGTTTATCTCCCGGGAATAAAGCGCCGTTTGATAATGCTGGCCGCTAGGGGCGCTCAGTGTTTTTGTATCCGGGCGCGCGTTCTGTGCACTCGGGGTCGTAATGCTCATTTCCACAAATATTTCGCGCTCCGTTCTGCGCGGGCGTGCATGCCCCGCTCGCGGATATTCTTTGCCAGCAGCGCACATCCCAACAATAATGCGCCAGCGAGAGGGCCCCTGATTTTAAGCCCCACGCACTCATTTGGATTTGACAACGATGCGCCATTTTGATGTACACGTGCGTTCGAGGTTTAGTTTGTAGTTCGGAGCCATACGGGTTTTTCGCGAAATACCTTATTTTCAAACCCCGCGCTTTAAGATTTTACACTCTATTTTGAAATATCATTAACTGTCACATATCTGTGAATGATGAGATGGGAGTCAACGAATATGGTAAGCAAGAGAAGAACGCCAGCCTTTAAGAAACACCATTCAGTGCCAAGGTGCTACCTGCCAACCCACCACCTCAGACGGTATTCTCTCTTGTCGGAGAAGGAATAGTTGATTGATTGATTGATTTTTTCGTGTTTCCGGGCGCGTCAACAGTTTTGGCCATTAGTCCCGTAAGTGCAGTGCCTGTTTTTTTTCGGGAGGTGGCGGTGATCTTCTCCCGCTGGATGGCGAGATCCGGCGCCGACATACCGTCGGCTAGTGGGGTTTTCCCTAACTAGGACTCTCCCACCAGCGGAGCACCGCTCCAGCCGGGGCAAGCTCTAATCTCCCGACCGGTCTCCCGGAATATGTGGTAGTGTAGTGCATGTTAGTATAAGTGTGTGTTAGGGGAGAGGATAGGACAAGGAAGAGGAAGGAAAGATCGCGCGCGGTTCGTGACCCATTTGTTAGGGTACTGCTCCGGCATTCGCCTGGTGTTGATCGGAGAAACCACGGCAAACTACCGATCAGAGCACCCGGCCGCTAGAATTCTCCCCCAGACAGCGACTGAAATCGACCTAGCTGAAAAGCTAGTGTCGAAAATCCTGCCGCCGTCAGGACTCGAACCTAGGACCTCCCGGTCAGAGGCGCTGCAGTGACATCAGTTGATGCACTGAGCTACCGTTCCCGGTCGGAGGAATGGACAAATGCCCAAAAAAACAGTTGCCTATGATTCCGAAGGCCTGGTAGCCTGAGATAGCTACGCGCGCAAGGTGAAGGGGCTTCCTTGCTATTGATTTCACAATGACGTACAAAGAATTACAGAAATGTAATTTCAATAACATGGCATGAAACCACTACTTAGATGCAATGAACATTCAAGAATCCCGGAGCCAAGAGATCAGGGGTGCATAGGCAACCTGTTCGATCAAAACACTTAAACGTCTTGCGGGTGGCCTATGCAATGCCCCGTCTCTATTGTCTCGGTGCCATTAATTAAATATCCTTATTGACTAGCCCCAAAATTTATCCATGTTAAATCCACAATAATTATAAGTAACAGAGAATTGGATTGATTGGAAATGACAATACCATCACACTACTTCCAACGTCCCGAAACGAAGCAAAAGAATGAGGAGACGGGGAAACATGCCAGACGTTTTCGCACACGAGGCCACACAAGTCAAGCTGATCTATGTCAAAACGTCCAACTTGCAGCTGCTTCATCATTCTCTGAATGATAGCATCTCATTCCCACAATATGCATTGCATTCGTAAACAGAGATGAGTAATGTCGACTGTTTTTCACATTCAAAAGGGTCACATAAACCTCCAGACCATCAGCACTATCATCCATCGTCATAATGTGCCATGTTTCCCCATAACATCCTTTTACAGCTCGCTTCTTAACTCTTTGCTCACGTTAAAATGACAATTACATTTTTAATGGAAGACTTATGTGAGGTTTGATGTACGAGGAACCGCAGCAATTCTTTTCGTAAAGATGTCAAATTATATGAAATTATGTTAAGAAACTCGATAACTTCTATTTTAAATTGTGGTAAATCATTTTCAAACCTAAAATGTGTTTTCGAAATACTGAAAACCAAGTTATCAGACTTTGAGATTAGTAGATTAGATCCTACCGTAAGTTTTCAGACATTTGATGAATTTGTGTTTGCTTTTGGGCAAAGTAGATTCTCCAATTCCTTTTTCCCCTTGAATCTATTTTTATGGATTTTATTTTTGAACGGTTTTAAGCATATATAACAATGCATGTATGTTAGAATAAGAACTTGGTATGCTGTGTTTTAGACAGTTCAACGAAGAGATGGTTGCAAGAGATGGTTGACTAAATATTTGTAGTCCATGAACTCCATATTATTATTTCTACCGTTGCAGTCGTTACTATCAGTACGAGAATGTTTGTTCTGTGTCGTATTACCCAGTCATTTCTTCTAAATAATTGTCTCCCTTTATCAGAACTCGCAGGTGTGGTCGTAAGTTGTATAGATAATCGAAGCGATTCCACGAATTTTTATCGCTCAATTATTATCGCTACGTCATTGTTTCTTTGACTGCCAATCTCTCACCATCGTCGCTTGCAAACTACTGCTTTCCAATTGTTCCCTTCGAATCAGATTGTTTTCATTAACCTTTGATCTATTTCGTTTTATTTCCAAACGATTCTTCTCGTTCTTTCTTTTATATGCAAAAATTTGTTTGTGAGGGCAATTCCACGTGCCCATTTGCTTATCAAGCTTGTTCACAAGCATGTATAATCGTTTTCTCTCAGCTGTTTCTCTTCAATAAGAAGAATTTTACCTTCTTAAAGAATCATTGAATTATATTTTAACACTATCAGTATCTACATCAGATTCAAATGAATCATATAAATGCCATCACCGACGGCTGGTTATGTATATTTTAGGAAATATCTACAACTTCATGGGGATTCATACGTGTTTCAATAAAACCTACAACCATGCTATGTTTTTATTTCTACCATGACCAAATCCGACAGACCTTACCTATTTCACCTGCAGCATTCTCTTAAATATTATCACTGAAATTAAATATTTATCTTAGATGTAATATTTTTGTTGGTGCAATCCTTAACGTTTACGGTAACACTAACGTTCACGTTACGTTGTCTTAACACATTCACGTAATCGTTAACAAGTTCATTCACGTTACGATCACATGAATGAAAGTTAACGGTAACCTTACTATTCGAGTAATTTTGTACAGCGTGAAGCGAAATATCGTACGGGTGCACTCTAACGTTATATTAGAGAAAACGATGATACGGTAGTACACGTAATTTAGTAGTGGCTCCAAAAAACGTTACGATAACGGAAATTATTTGAATTTTTAACGGCATAGTATACTGATATCATTAAACTAGACGCAAACGCCAAATATTGCAATTCGTAAATACAAAATTTATGGATATGCGACCCAAGGAATTAAGCGATAGGAATGTACTGTGCCGTTATAAATTCGAAAATCTTCCATTTTATGTAACGTCTTAGACACCAATTTGTGCAAACATCAAAAGAAACGTAATATGGTGACGTGGTTTTCATTTAGCGTTCCCTAGTTTCACGCTGCGCAAAAACAACTCCCCGGTGTAAAGATAACGTTATCTCAACGTAATTGTTGACGTGATCGTCGGTTGTTTCTTGAGGGACAATAACGGTGTGTTCCAACAGCCCCCCCAATCCCGTGCTAGCCGCCCTGAGTGTAACCCAGCAGCGCAGCGCGACGCTGTCACCCGGCTGGCGGTGGGCGTCGGCGACGGCGGCCGCCCTCACCCGACCCCGCTCCAGGGGCCACCTCGGCGCCAGACAGGCCACCACCGCCTGTTCCAGCGGCAGCGGCTCCAGCGGTGGCGGCGGCGGCGGAGGAGGCGGCGGCGGCGGCGGCGCCGCGGGCGGCGGCGGTGGCGGCGGCGGTGGAGGAGGAGGAGGAGGGGGCGGAGGTGGAGGAGGAGGAGTGGGAGGAGGAGCGAGCGGCAGGCTGCTCTGACGACAGCGCACCGCCCCAGCCGCCGCCCCCGCCGCCCCCATGCACCCGGCGCCGCGCCTGCGCCACTACAGGTGGTGGCCCGGCCCTCACCCGGCTCTCGCCCGCCCCCGCGCCCGCCGCTCGCACCGCGCGCCTCGCGCACGCGCTCGCCACCACCCTCTTGGGTCACCACGCTCACCCCTTTCACTCGCCCGACTCACCACCATCACCCGGAGCACTCGCTCCACCCTCATGGGTCACCACACTCACCCCTTTCAGTCACCTGACTCACCACCATCACCCGGAGCACTCGCTCCACCCTTTTGGGCCACCACGCTCACCCCTTTCACTCGCCCGACTCACCACCATCACCCGGAGCACTCGCTCCACCCTCTTGGGTCACCACGCTCACCCCTTTCACTCACCCGACTCACCACCATCACCCGGAGCACTCGCTCCACCCTCTTGGGTCACCACGCTCACCCCTTTCACTCACCCGACTCACCACCATCACCCGGAGCACTCGCTCCACCCTCTTGGGTCACCACGCTCACCCCTTTCACTCACCCGACTCACCACCATCACCCGGAGCACTCGCTCCACCCTCTTGGGTCACCACGCTCACCCCTTTCACTCACCCGACTCACCACCATCACCCGGAGCACTCGCTCCACCCTCTTGGGTCACCACGCTCACCCCTTTCACTCACCCGACTCACCACCATCACCCGGAGCACTCGCTCCACCCTCTTGGGTCACCACGCTCACCCCTTTCACTCACCCGACTCACCACCATCACCCGGAGCACTCGCTCCACCCTCTTGGGTCACCACGCTCACCCCTTTCACTCACCCGACTCACCACCATCACCCGGAGCACTCGCTCCACCCTCTTGGGTCACCACGCTCACCCCTTTCACTCACCCGACTCACCACCATCACCCGGAGCACTCGCTCCACCCTCTTGGGTCACAAGACTCACCCCTTTCACTCACCCGACTCACCACGATCACCCGGAGCACTCGCTCCACCCTCTTGGGTCACAAGACTCACCCCTTTCACTCACCCGACTCACCACGATCACCCGGAGCACTCGCTCCACTCTCTTGGGTCACAAGGCTTACCCCTTTCACTCACCCGACTCACCACCATCACCCGGAGCACTCGCTCCACCCTCTTGGGTCACCACGCTCACCCCTTTCACTCGCCCGACTCACCACCATCACCCGGAGCACTCGCTCCACTCTCTTGGGTCACAAGGCTTACCCCTTTCACTCACCCGACTCACCACCATCACCCGGAGCACTCGCTCCACCCTCTTGGGTCACCACGCTCACCCCTTTCACTCGCCCGACTCACCACCATCACCCGGAACACTCGCTCCACTCTCTTGAGTCACCACGCTCACCCCTTCCACTCACCTGACTCGCCACGCTCATCCGACTCACCACGCTCACTCGGATCATCCGCTCCACCCTCTTAGGTCACCACGCTCACCCCTTTCACTCACCCGACTCACCACCATCACCAGGAGCACTCGCTCCACCCCCTTAGATCACAAGGCTCACCCCTTTCACTCACCCGTCTCGCCACGCTCACCCGGAGCACCCGCTCCACTCTCTTGGATCACCACGTTCGACTGACCCGACTCACCCTGCTCACACGCACCACCTGTTCCACTCACCCGAGACGCAACGCTCACCCGGAGAACCGGCTCCCCTCTCCCGACCCACCCTGCTCACTCGGAGCACCCGTTCCACTCACTCTGACTCACTATCACCACGCTCACCCGGAACACCTGTTTCACTCGTCTTAGTCACATTGCTCATTTTCTCTCACCCATTTCACCACTCTTGTCCGTCTCTCCCTTTTTACTCACCAAACTCATCGTGCTCTACTGCTCCATATTCCACTCACCCGACTCCCTTGCTTGTCACAGCCACTCCTACCCCTGCTCCCCCCGCCCATCTCACCATTCCACACAAATGGTTTATCCAACTCATTCCTCTTACCTCATCCTTTGCACCCTACCTGCTCACCCTCTCAGCGTTATCCATTCCACCTACCCGACTCACCGCGCTCATCTCACCTGCCTCACCCAGGCATTTACACTCCCCCTCGTGCCCATTCCCCTTGCTCTCCGTTTGGTTTGCCTCAAGCTTCATCCTGGATCCCTCTTTCACTCTTCCCTTATTCTTGCCCGACCCCATCTGCTCTTCTCCAGCTATCAAAGCCTTCGGTTATTCCCATTCAGCCATTCCACTGAACGTCGTATCAGCTCCTTTCCGTCGTTTTGCCTTCCACGCACCTGATTAATCTGTCTTCTTTTTGCTTGATTCACTTGTCACTCGCTGATTTGCCGCCGGTTCTATACCACTCTGAAAACTCGGCACACCTGTCGTTGGCAGCATTAGACGAGGTTATGCAACCTTGGAAGGGCGTGAGTTAGCTAATGACTCGAATCCACTATGAAGGAGAAGACGTCTGGGTGCAGATTAAGTTTGTTTGCAAATATATGTGTCACTTGTTAGAAATCCGTTTCCAATAATACATCTGAATTCAGGAGACACACACTACATATTCTAAGGACAAAACGTAAACAACCGTAGGTTTACGTAAACAACGTAACGTCTTCCTTCACCGACCCATAAAATGTCTTAATAAATGATCCTCGCGAGACAGTATTCAAAGAATTTTTCTAGGATGTAATTTAATTTAATGCCTGTACAATCACGTTAATGGCGAAGGCCTCCCTTAAATGTACGTACCTGCTGCTACGTAATTATGTTTACGGTCACTTTATTTGTCATAAATAGCTGATTAGCGATAAATATAATCGTTAGTGACCGCTTAATTGCTCAGAAATGCTGATATGTGTTCATTGAGAGCTGCAAGCGATATAAACGACACATAAAACAGTAATGTTGTGTGTTCAGTTCTGTGAGTAGAACGTGATAATCTGCCATCTTTCATTTATCGTCATATTTATTCTATGTGAAATTTTGTTATGTAAAATGAGAAGACATATGTGGAGAAAATACTCAGGTAGATTAAATAGTCATTAGTATGTAAGCAAAGGGATGCACAATGAGGTAGATCCTCTGATGGTGCAATCATATTCATTCTATTCAACACAAAATCCAAGGGTTTAAAAACAAATTAACACTTCAAACTTGTTGATTTGACATTTTGAATGGCTCTTCGGTAAGTGAACCGTGAGACAATTTAAAACAGTTTAAACCGAACAATATTGGACTCGCGGGGATTTGGTAAAACAAGATCAATCTGACTCGTTGATACCGATAACTTTTAACTCTTTATGAGGGAAAAACTCCATCAGGGTGCGCATAAATTCCACGAAAATAAATAATTAATTTACATCCCGGCGAAAATGAAATGTCCATTCACGAAGCTCTTGAAATATTTTTTTGTAAAGAATTAATGCATTTTATCAATTATTTACGTAACTGTACGAATCTATGAATATTATTTTACATGAATGTAATAACATAGTATCATACATATAGTACATTTAGTACAATATAGTACATTTTTGTACTTACTTCATCATGGGTACAATAGCGTAAATATTGAATTGTAATTATCAATACTTCTTAACTACAAACGTATTCTTTGACTGTTATTCCTAGAAACTAACTTCAAGAAAATTGTGTCTCTAAAAATGTGACTTTCATTCCTATCAAAATTTTATTTTGCTGGAAACATCTATATTATACTACTATACATCTATATTATACTATTATACTATTATACATCTATATTATATTATACCATTAATACTACGCCACAGTCGGTCGGACATCATTAGTATTTTAAGTTTTTAAATCTTTTTATTAAGTTTGTAAGCTATTTCCGAGTTAAATTTATTATACATTTCTAACTTTTTTGTATCGTAGTCTTAAATCCTGAATTTTGTAATTTTTTACTCTTAATATTTCTCAATCAGATTCGCCAGAAACCTTTCGAAAAGCAACCTGCTTGACAGAGAGTTTAAAGTCAAATTTAGGTTCTCACGATGTGAGAAGTTGCATTCATGAAATGATGGAAAGCACAAGAAAAGTTATTTAATTTTCCTGTATGATAAATTGCGAAATGACATGCGATGTAGTATCCCTTTTCTGTCACACAAATCATTTTTGGAATTGAATATCACATATTTGAAAACTTTTAACATTTTTTCGTCCTTCCCATTTTTCTTATTTAGGTTTTTATATTATTCATTTAATTTATGAAAAATTCTAATTATTTGAAGTGGATTAAGATATTAGGTGTAAATAGCAGTCTAACTGTAGAAACGTTTATTCACATCAATAATCCTAGTTCTTTATACCATCATTTTCTGTATGAGTTTCGATAATTTTTCAAATCGTCTTCAGCGTGTCTTCTTGTCCAGTATCGGAGTAGAAAATGAGTTGAAGTTCCAATATCTAGATAGAATAGAACGGTTAATTACAAGTGTCGCATAATAAAAGTTCAAACTTCTATTATTTTTAAAGGATTTCTTTACATATGATAGACACAGATGATCACTTTTTCCCAATTAACATCTGGTGTAAAATTTCAAATAACGAAATTACAACTGCCACATTTGCTCGTAATTGGTACGCAGCTAATCATATATTTGTGTATACCGGGTCCACAACAACTCTTTAACTGCCTCCAAAAGTGATCCGCGTGGGAGAAAAAACAACAAAAGTAAATAGAACGATGAGTAAGCATTAAGAAAGAAGAGGAAGAAAGTGAAGAGGATATAGAAGTATGAAAAATGCAGGAACGCGAATGATAAGAAAAGAAGAAAAATATGGATAAGAAAACACAAAAATGAAGAAAACATGAAAGCAGGAAGAACACGACGAGCAGAAAAAGAAACCGATACAAATAAAATAAGAAAAAGAAAACGAAGAAGAAAAATACAACCCTACAATGGAAATAAGAATACGAGAAAGGAAAGAATAATAAGCGACAAAGAAATATGAACAGAGGATAAACATAAAGAACGAAATAAATAAATAAATAAATATGAGTTGAAGAAAATGGAAAAAGAAATAATGAAGAAAAATAAAATTGTACATTAATGGAAAATAAAAATGTAAAACATTGGACATTTGAATAAGAGAAAGAAGTAAAAGGAAAATAAGAAAGAAATATGAAAAGAGGATAAACAGGAATAAGGATGAAACAAACAAAAGTCGAGAAGAAACAAAATGGAAAAGAAGGCGCAAAGAAGAAGGAAATGGAAGAATGGAAACTCCAGCAGCCGTCCTTCGCAGTTGGGGCGTGAGTCGAGGCCGTTTCCAAGCGGCGCCGCTGGGCGAGGGTGGGGGTGGGGGTGGGGGTGGAGGGGTGGGGGAGGCTTTTACGGCTGCCGTAAATCGGCGTCGAAGCCAACAACTTGCGAACGAGCAGTCGACCGGCGCAACAATCCTAACATGTGCCTTATCGCGCACAGCTCCCGTCTACACGCGTCCGTCCACACAGGGGCGGGGCCAGCCAATCACTGGCGACGGGATGATCATACAGTTTTATTAAATCATAAACATTTTTTTATTATATTGTATATTATTTTTATAGAGTATATATGATATTAAACAATTTATTATTTAAATAATTACATAGTTCTAAAATAAATAAGTATTTAAATTAATTTTGTCAAATAATGGAAGGTAACAAACGATTACTTTTGGGAAAGCCCTTGTCACTTTCGTCAGCATCACACCACCGCCTCGCCTCGCCCTTCACAGTCCCTGAGGGAACCACTGTTATTGCTCGACCGTAGGGAACTACCACTCACTCACGAGCTTTCAATTGTCTCGTTTGGGGTGGTGCCCCGCTGGTAGGAGATACTTGGTTGAGGAAAACCCCGCTATCCGACAGGAAGGTCGGCGCCAGATATGACCATCGGGAGATCACCACCACCTCTCGAGGAAAACACTGCACTACATTTACGGGATCTTAGATGACGCGCCCGGAATCACCAAGCAATCAATTATCAACGACCTTGCAAAAATATGGCAATTATTAATTTATTTATTAAAGAACTGTTTCTAAATTAGCCAAAAACTCTCAACTTTGAATACAACAGTGACAACAAGTTATTAAAACAAGAAAATAGGAAGATAATTAAATGACCGAACCTAAAATCTTCCACATTTGGACAGAGATGTTTGTCCTTTTTTATAAACTAACAGCATAATGTAGCCATTTCAGTACTGTAATAAAGCTAAAAAAAACCTTCTGCTGTCCTATATACAACTCATGTTGTGTACAAATTTTGGTAGTACAACGACCATTAATTCCATGTTCATATTCAACCTTGTTCTCTGAGTTATTGTGCATCACATTGTTTTTACAGTGCGTTTTATCCTACTAGGCCTCAAAATATTTGATTTACCGACGATTAACAGTAACAGAAATATTTCCTTTAGTACGCGAATATACAAAAAAAGCATTAGCATAAAGTATATAAAAATCTTATAGTCTTAGCTCAGAAGACTCCATTCCATGTTCTTGATGCAGTGAGGCGATTCATTCACGTGAGGTACGATAATGCGCCAGAACCGAGGTTTCCTTCCGATATTGATTATTAGCGACTCTGGGCGCGTCCACTGCATTTATTAGTCCCGTAAGTGTAGCGCATGCTCTTTCCTCGGAAGGTGGCAGTGATCGTCTCACGCTGGATGACAAGATTCGGCGCAGTCCTACCATCGACTAGCGGTTTTTCCTAACGAGGTATCTCCCAAAAGCGGGTCACCGTACCAGCCGTGACGAGCTCTACGCTCCCGACCAGTCTCCCGGCATGTGTGGTAGTGAACTCTATGTTGGTATGCGTGTAAGTAAGGGGTCAGGAAGAGGAAGGAAAGATCGCGCGCGGCCTGTGGCCCGTTTGTTTGGGTACTGCTCCGGCATTCAACTGGTGTTGATTGGAGAAACCACGGAAAACTACCAATCAGAGCAACCGGACACTAGAATTCTCCTCCAGACAGACATCGAATTCGACACAGCTATGTAGCTAGTATTGCTAATCCGCCAGCGTGTGGTAGATTTGAAAATTGAACTTTTAAAACGGCTTCTATAACCCCTTTTGAAAGTAGAAAACTTCACGGTAATATTATGACACCTATGGGATTTCACTTTGCAACACGATTGCAACACGAACACTTCAAAAATCCTGCCACCGTCGGGACTCGAGCCTAGAACCTCCCTGTCAGAGGCTCTGCAGTGACATCAGTAGATGCCCTAAGCCACCTCACCGGGTGTTACCTCCCGCATTGGTCTCGTATAACCGGTATTGGGCCCACAGCTCGTCCCCCGGCGCAAACTCTATCGACGTCATTTCTCGGAGCCGTGCGCCGGCAGAGGCCTTCCTTTTATTATCCCCTCCCCACGGAGGAGAAAGTTCTAAGCGACCGGAAGTGCCGAGCAACACGCGCGATTGTTTCAAGGTCTATCGCAGCCCCTCCGCCCTCCGAGGTCGTAAAGCAAATTGCGAGAAAGATGAAGATGTCGACGGAATTGTCACTCCAACCAAGAAGGAAAGAGTGAAGATCATTTCATCTCATCTCGTGATTGATTGTTCAATTAATTGACGTTTCCGAGTAAATCAACTGCTATGGTCATTAGTGCCGTAAGTGTAATGTATATTTTTAAGACGGAAGGTGGCGGTGCTTTTTTCTCAGTAAGTGGTGAGATCCAGCGCCGATCTATACCTCGACTTTTTTGGAACGACTTTTTTCCATCAAGGAATCTTCCTCGTTGGGGCAGAGCCCAGCCGCGATAAGTTCATAGTTTACGACGTGTGTGTTCGTGTAGTGCATGTACACCTCGATTTATTTAGAGCTGCACCTAACAGGTCTTCAGCTGTTAGGTGTCATCCAATGGGGAGCTTACACATCCCTAGAGTGACGTCACTATGGCGACGCTCAATCTCCCGATTGGACGACACCCTAACAGCTGTTTTATGCCAAGTGCAGCTTTTGTTTAAATCCGAGTACAAGTGTGTGGGTAAGCCAGCGGTGAGGATAGTACAAGGAAGATCAAGGAAATATCGTATATGATCTGTAGCCCGTTTGATAGGGTACCATTCAGAAATTCGTCGTATTCAGCGGAGAAACCACTGAACTCACCTTGGGTCAACTTTCTATTACTTCAAAAGCTCGTGTCGAAAATCCGCCACTGTCGGCAATCCAACTTAGTACGTACATAGTTGTTATGCTGCAATCGATTTTTCGACAATTTTTTCGACAGAAAAACTCGTAGTATGAGATCCCGATATGAAAAAAAAGGTTTATCTAGCTCGTACCCATAAACATCTTCTAATAGGTTGTTTTGTCAGAATCCACGTTTTGCGGACCCTTGGAAGGAAAATAATTGCTTTGCGATAAAACGTCTCTTAGTATGTCCATCTGTCTGTCTGTGGCCAATACTAGCGTCTAAATCTTTGGAAGTATTTTCTTCAAAATTGTTAATACCGAATCGACCTGAGAGAACTCCAATTCTCATAATTTAAGACTGATGTTTCCATTTTGGGTGTACTGAAACCTCAACCTAATATTTTCAAAAATGACTCAAACTTTTGGATTATTTTTTTTCTGATGCAACAATGTACGCTTTAAAAGAAATAAAAGTCATTTTCGTTGCCTTCTCTGAATTTTCAAAAAATTTAAAAATTTAAACGTTTTTCGGGATATTCTTCCTACAACTACATTATTGAAGATAGAGATTATTTAATAAAATCGGCTTTTCAAAGCAAGATCTTGAAATAAGCTCATGTTCTTTTTACGAAAATATGAGGAGTTTTCCCTCAATTTTGGATTAAATATAGGGAATTTTTAAAAAACAATTTTCTCAAAATCGGCTCCAATGTTTTCTTTATTTTTATTTCGAATAAAACAAAATACGCTGATACGAATGACGCAGATTTCATTTTCGTTGAACTATGAAATTTCAATATAATTTCGAAAATTAAAAATAAGCGAAAAAATATGATCTGTTGTAGCACCATCAGTTTTGTTTCTTAAAATAAAAATCGAATATTAAAAATTTGTGTATTCGAAAGATGGTTATATCACATATATAGCCAAAGGTATTGATTGAACTTAACAGAATCTTCAAATTGATTTAATGCGGAATCGTGGTTTTGGGATTTAGTTGCACTTGAATAACGTTGGTTAGATACTTAAGTTCACTGGCAAACCGTTCCATTGAATATCAATTGCAGCAGATGATCGAACTGTATTAATTTAAACACAAAATTATTTACTTAGCGGCGAACAGAAGGCAATTATAGGCGTTTTAATAAAGAAAGAGAGAGAGAGAGAGAGAAATAAAGAAAGAGAGAAAGAGAAATAAAGGGAGAAAGAAAAAAAGAAAGAGAGAAAGAAATAAAGAAAGAGAAAGAAATAAAAGAGAGAAAGAAAAGAAGAAAGAAAGAAAGAAGATATTGACAGTATTATCCTAACTTTTTATGGACAGAGAGTAAGTGAGTAAAGACATATTGTCACTTGTGCTTTAATTTTACAGCCGAACCATTTCATTAAATATCTCTAAGTCAAATCAAAGTTGAAATCAAAATTTGCAAACTTATCGATTTGAAATAGACATAAATTTATGGCGAATGCAATGTGGCAAATAAACAAAGCACCGCATTTGTACTGAAACGACTGAAAGAGAAATGTACCGAAATTTGGGCCCTTTAAACAAAAAAAAAATTCGAGTGAACATATTTCATAAAATTTAAATATAAAAAAATGATAAAGTCTATGAATTTCACGTTAAAATAAACTGCCAAGAAAAACACTTACTGATGTTATAATTTTTTTTGCTACTGAAACGACAACGTTTCAGTATATCAAAGAATCATCAAAAAGTGCAAACGGTACAATAACCCACATTTTCACTACTACCGATTTTCTTCTCGTTAATTTTATTTAATTTTAATCGATACAAGCAATCGGTGAATGTTAGTAACAGTTGGTATTGGAAAAGAAAGAAACAATATTAAGTGTCTTCCAGTACTCTGTCAAGAGATACATTCACTTTAGTAGACTTTAGCGCTGCTCGTGAGTCATAAAAATCCAAACCAGTTTGTTAGTTTCTCAGAACCAAGAAGCTATGAGTTATCAACGAATTTACTCACTCAATTTACTAGAGCTACGCGCTCTGTTCAAGTTTAAATCTCCATGTTTGAAACTGTAAATAAAAGCGTATTGAAAACATGACTGAATGTAATCAACAGCAAAGCTTTCATCCATTATACATCTCTATTACTACTTCTTATTTAACTGTCTTCAAAGAACAGATGAAACAACCATAGAAAACAATTTTAACCAACTCATTAGATGCAAAATGCGAAATGTTATTATTTATTGAAACAAAGACGTACATAAGCACTAATGTTCTTGTAGGTTAATGTAATTTGGGACAATGGCATTCAAAAGGACTAAGATACATGCTACAAGTTAGTTTCCTTTCCTTACAACTCTCTCAGTTTCTCAATCTCTCTACTTAATGTCAAAGTTTGTGGAACTTTCGCGAACTCCACCAAAACGAAACTCTCCTTTTAATGAAATTTCTCTGCGAGTCTCAACACATTTATCTAAATAAAGTCATTTCCGCGACGGACCGTCTTGCAAGATAAGAAGCTTTTGTACCCGACAAAAAAGCGGTCGTCACAGAGATTTGTTCTTCTAGTGAGGGATGGTATTTGATGTAGCAATCAACAACATTACAAGCAAGTACACCAGCGAATAGGTGGGTAAACGCAGATGGAAAATAATGTGAAGACATGTAATTGAAAAAAGATTGCTGCTGAAAATCTCTTGAAATTGTCATTGAAACTAGGAACACTTAGTTGTTTTAGAATTAAATTATACTAACATCTGCGGTTATAAAAGTACGTTTTCAACTTTTGATGGTATAAATGTTGCTTGGATTTGTTGTGGTTTTCATGTTCGGAAAACAGAAAAATACGTTGGTATGTGTGAATTTAGTAATTTATGGGAATCGTAAATTAATTACGTGAAAAATCGCAAAATTTAATATAAGTTAAACTGTTTGTAACAGGAAAGAATTATTTTATTTAATGCCAACAGTATGCAGTTCCTATTTTTGAAAACTGTTGTTATGAATATTTTATTTCTGACAATATGAAAATTTGTTTTTAAAACACTTGTAAATTTCACATGATGAAATGTAGGAATTTAATCCTGTATATTATGCATTGAGATATACTCGAGTATAAATTGAAATGTACGTTACAGCTTGTCAAAAGATCATCAGGATAGATTTTCAATGCTTATCCTAAAACCGCTTTTTGCACAACAAAATTCGCATGTCCTTGACCCTACTTTTATCTAATATCTTTGCTCTTAACTTCCATTCAACTCCTCAGATCAAATAAATTGGTGCGGTCACCTTACTGAAAATTCTGTCATTTCGAGACAAGTCATTTTAGACATCATTCTGATACAATTTAGGGAGAAAAAATTCATTCGGCAAGATATTATTGCTTGTCGTATATTATAGAACTTTTAATACAATTCTGATTTGGTATTCCCTGAATGTCCGGTAATTTATGTATCTGTGAAATTTAATAAATGGACGTGTGCCATGCAATATATAAAAATAAATTGAATCATAAATATAACGTGCCACAAAGTTTCATTAAAATTGGAATGAAGCGCGCGTGCCTTAATGTAAAATATTGCACGAGTTCGTACGTGTGCTACTGATGACGTACATATGTTTGCTCTTATGATAATTTGTTCTCGGAACACCTTCTATAATTCAAAATTGCTGCAAAAGAATGTGTTGTCAAAGATTTACTTCGTCGATTTGATTTAATAATCTTTGAAAATAATCTTATTAGCCTAAAGACTTAATTTACGGACCAAAAGACCCTTTCATGAATTATCATTCATTCATTCATTATTTAAACGATTATTACTTAACATATATCTAGAATAGGACATATTCATGATATGATTCGTCCGATTTTTTACCTTTTAGGAAAATATCAAGTATATATTTAGATTCCTTCCTCCAAGCTGTAGGGCACATGTTTTTTCGTTACAGTCTTTTAATTTCACGATCGTCTCGCTGACCAATTCTGACCCTTTAATTAAGACAATGTTGTTGTAATATCGCCACTTTTTCCAATGTAATGACACCGGATATAATATTTTACTATACAACAATACTTCTCGAATTTCTTTTATATTGTGTTTAACGTTCCTTGACTATTTGTCCAAGTAACAACAATTGCGATTTATTACAAGAAAAAATAATGAAGGGCTCATCATTAGCAGGATAGTTTTAAGAATTCAAAGTAATATATTATAATGATGTAATTCAAAGTATATATTATAATTGTATATATATAAAATTATATATTATAATTTTTTTACATGCTCCGTTATGTTTACGAGCGTACCCAATTAAAAAACGAAAAAAGTAGAAATGCATTCATATTAATATGACTTAATGATCTGTTACATTTCACGTAATATTCTATTTATATTTTAAATACAATATAAAATATGTTCCAATGAAAGATGGCAAAAATATCAAATGAAAAGTACATTGACCATTGTAGAAATCACGGCCGTTAATATGTAGTAGGATATGGATCACGGGATCGGTCAATTAATGAAACACATTAGTTTGCCAACGTTTTGGAATATTTAATTCCTTCATCAGGGCTACAAAAAACACAATCACATGGAATGAAGACAACTTGTCTGAACAACAACATTAGAAACCACACAATATATGCCATGAATCAACATACGTGAAGAAAATGGCAGATATTGTGTGATTTCTAATGTTGTTGTTCAGACAAGTTGTCTTTATTCCATGTTATTGTGTTTTTTGTTAGCCCTGATGAAGGAATTAAATATTCCGAAACGTTGGCAAACTAATGTATTTCATTAATTGACCGATCCCGTGATCCATATCCTACTACGAAAAGTACATTTCTGATATTGTTCTCTACATTATTCGTATGACCTGTATAATGCTACAAATATCAACATTACCTTTCAATTATTTCTCAATGAAGAAAAATGGCAGAAATATCAGCAAACAAATGATAAGTGTGACAGCACAAAGCATCGGGATAAAAGGGGTGTTTTATGCATTTTGGACTCGGTTATCTTTTACATCATGATGCGGTGCATCCAATAGTTATGAACGTTGGTCCTGGAAGAAAAGGACCTGCGCAGACGTTTTAACTCCACACTTCTCTAATTTACTCAATATACTTGAATTAAGAGTATAGGAACCAAAGAGTATCGTTTCCAACAGTGGAAAACAATAAATGTTAACTTCTATGTAATAGACATTATTTGCAGCAGGAAGAAAACGACAAATGGGATGTGATAGTAGAGCTAGACTTATAATTAACAAAGTGTGTATGGTTAATGCATACGTTTAAGATTAATCTAATGTACATTGTATAGCCATACAATGTACTCGCAAGACACTTACAAAGGACAACCATGCAAACACTTAAAACCAGAGCGTAATTTGACCCCGAAATCCTTCAGACTCGAAGTTCTATTCCCTCGAATCCTTTAATCCGAAAATCATTCTAACTAGGAATCCTTTGGTTCTGGCAACCGTCATATCCGGAATCCTTAGGACCCGTAATCCTTCTGACCCGTAATTTTTCGGCGCCATGATATTTAGGATTTGTAATCCTACGGACCCATAATCCTTCGGATACGTACATCTTCGGACCCACAGCCTTTCTGACCCCCAATCCTTCGAACCCATAATATCTAAGATTCGTAATCCTGTCGATCCATAGTCCTTCGGACCCGTAACCATTTGGAGTCGTAATATTTTAAAGCCATAATCTTTCCATTTGTAAACCTACGTAATAATCATTCGGGCCCGTAATCTGTCGGGGTCGTTATCCTTCAAACCCATCATCTTTCGGATTCGTAATTCTACGGACCCACAATACTTGTGACGTAATCCTTCGGGGTGTTGAGTTGGTGTACCCCAAAACCCCTTGCCCTGGCAGACCTCCTATGCAGTTCTTCATGGATTACAGCGCACCCTTTCCCTTCCCTCTCATCCTTTTTCTCCTCTCTCCCTCTCCTCCCTCGCCCCCTCTCTCTCCGTCATTCCCTTTCTCTCCCCCTCCCTCTCTCGTGTTCTTCCTTCCACTCATCCCTTCTCCTCCTCACTCTCACTCTACTCCCTCACTTATCTCTCTCCCCTCCCCTCCTCCCTCACTCCTCCCTCTCACTCCTCCCTATCCCCTCCTTCTCCCTCTCCCCCTCTATCACCCTCCTCTCTCTCCTTCATCTCCTTTCTCTCCCCCTCCCTCTCTCAAGTCCCTTTTCCCTTCCATTCATCCCTTCTCCTCCCCTCTCCCTCTCCTCCATCACCCCTCCTCCCTCTCCCTCACTTCTTTCTCCTTTCCACCCATCCCTTCTCCTCCCTCTCACTCTCACTCTCCTCACTCCTCCCTCACTTCTCCCTCACCCCTCCTCTCTCATCCCTCCCTCGCCCCTCCTCTCTCTCCCCTCCTTTTCCCACTCCCCCTCTCGCCCTCATCCTCTCTATCGTCACACCCTTTCTCTCTCTCGCCCTCCCTCCCTAACGTTCTTTCTCCCTCCCGCTCATCCCTTCTTCTCTCTCTCTCCCTTTGTGCGCGCGCGAGGCAGCGGAGCGGGCGACGGCCATGGGACTTCGTCTCTTGTTGGCTCGTTCTCTTTTTCCTGCTCTTTCTCTTCTTAGGCTCGTTCGCGCGACCTTCACCTCGAGCTCTCATAATCTATACGCTGTTCCTTTTGTTAGAGGTGAACGTCAACGCATTTTGTTTGCCAATGCAAGCTACTGGGTAGGAAGGTTCTGTTTTTGACTTGAACCACTGCTGGGGAAGCAAAATTTAATCGAGGATCATACTTTCTCAAATGTTGATAAAATCTATCCTCAAATACTTTTTATTTAATTTGTATGTATCTAATCATATATTTAAAAATCTTTATTCTCCTAGCTATTCACTAAATTTTTAGTAGTTTAGAATAGATAAATATACATAAAAATACACCCTAATCTGACAGAAGTTTTCATTCTTTAAATATTAAGAATATACAGAAAATATAAATATTATCTATATTAATTGTTGGAAACCTATTTGATACTCTCTTTACAATGTCTTGGCAGGTAACATTTTTTAGTAAGTTATATAAACAATAACTAGTACCATATAAAGGATATCGGGATATTCAAAATATTCTATGTATTCAGAAAATTTTGAATTCGATAATTTGCAAGAAAATAAAGCTAGAAAATAATAGTTGGTGATCTAGACACATAACAAGTGAAGTAGGGAAGAGAAATTACTTCCAACAGTTTATGTTGCAACTCTAGGAACACAAAGAAAGTTTTTAAAAGATTCTGAAATAGATTTACACTCGCCGAAAAAAAAAGTATTATAATATAACTCGAGGTGACGGTCGTTTTGAAACTGTGCACACAGTTTTGAAGTGCACAGCAGCTGACAGTTTGCGAACTGATTATCTTTATCTTTGTCTCGCTCGTTCAACTTCTCTCTTCCTCTCCTTCCTCTGTCTCATGTTCTGCCTGCCTTGGGAGTCTGTTGCGCCTGCTGCGTTGTCGACTGATTCGTTCTTCTGGCTGATTCGTTCTCTGGACTGATTCGGTCGTCCGCTGCCGCACTGAGCGCACTATCTGTTTGTTTCGCTGCCTGCTGCCTTGGAGAATGCTGCCTGCCGGTTGATCGTTCCTATTTTACTATTGATTTTTTTATAGACTACTACAACTGATATGTAATGAGTATTTGTAATTTTTACATTGATTTGTATTGTCTAATGTATCTATTTATACTGCGTCTGTCCATCTTTGTAATTTATATTTATTTGTACGCATAGACCTGTGGATGTAAAGGACAACTCTAACCTTAAAAAGAGGAGAAGTGGGAGGTAAAACGTAGTTACAAGCATGCGTGGTAGCCGTACTTCTGAGTGAAAACATCGGTTCGTTTTTAGTTTTTTAATGACTCTTTCTTTCGCCTTCTACTATTTTCTTTTGAATGCTATGCACCGTGATCTTTTTGAAACATTTTATTATTAAAGAGCGTAGAGACAAGCCGATGTTTTCTAGATAGATAGTAGAAAATCCACTTTCCTCGGAAGGAACGATTTCGAAGTTCTCCTCTGCATCCACAGAAGTACATCTTGGATTTTGTGTAATGTACTACTACTACTATTTCTTTGTTCGCCTGTTGTTTTGTTGATGAGTTGTTCTGCGAGGAGCGTAGAGCGAACATGGCCGAATGTTGCGTTACGCCAGTTGCACACAAGCATACGCACGCACACGCACAAAAGCACGTCTGCACGCACGCCGCCTCTACGCCACATGTTCACTCGCTGGCACAGCAGAGGTGTGCACACTCGCCTGTCCTTTCTTAGCGCAAACAGCGAAGAAAGAAAGAACAGAAGAAAAAACTAATGATTATAATGTAATAGCAGTAATATAAAGTGTGTAATATACAGAGAGGAAAAACTTAAAAGGAAGAGAAAACTTTAATTGAGCGGAATGTAAAGAGATAAAATTTTCCAAAATTTTTTTTCGATCAAATATCCCATAAAAATTTCCCTCACGAAGAGTGGAAAAAAGTGCTCTTGTTGTAGTAATGCGAGTTTATTCAGGTAAACTTCCGCCAGGTATCAAATGAAAATCTCTCCTCTGTCGAATGACATAAAAACAGGCTGTTTTGCGGACGTTTTTACTTTATCTCGGAGTACCTCAGGGATAAAAATGTATCTGAGAATTTTCATTCCTAAATGAGACCTTTACATAAAGATCTAAACTACTGTAAAACGGTCTAGACAGTTTTGTAGCGGTTTGGACATCAAATTGGGGTCTTTATTTGGGAGAAAAAAATTCAAAGAGTAATTTTATTCCTGAGAGGGGCCCCGAAATGACGACCGAGACGCCAGGAAAACTACTGAAGACTCGGCATTTTCCCACTAGCCAGATTCATGAACCCCTACTCAAATAATCTATCATTCTCAAAATTATAATCTGATTTTTATTTGAATTAAATTAATAAAAAGAAATGAAACAATAAGTAAATGTTCGAAAAAGTAAAAACAAACTATCTTGAATTAAATACATTAAACATCTAGTTGTCTCTTATTGACATTTTCATCTGCTAGATATTTTTTAATGTTTCGAAAAAAAATCCATAACATAATAATTCCATAAATACACTCTTTATAATACTTTTATTCATGTATGTATTTTTATTGCCCCTTCATAAGTTAACCTTCTTATAGCCCCATTGAATACTTATGAAACAATTTGTTTTTAAATAAGTCTAAAACGTTTGTGATACACAAAGCACAAAGCGTGGTATAAATGAGTCGCTTATGACCATTGTTACCGATGCGACGTTCAATTTTTCTTTGATCGCGGAAGAATAAAGACGCCCAGTACATTAGTGCCAGAGTGCTAGTATCGGAAAGGAAGGCGACTTTGCACGACTCTGCCACACACACACACATCCACGCTGCGAGCGCTTTACTCTGTGCAAGTGCCGCCGCCCCCGCCCCCGCCGCCGCCGCCGCCGCCGCCCTGGAGCAAGGCTTTGCTGCAGCACAATGGTGATTAAAACTTCGCACCGTCGCCATGTTATTAGCAGCGTGGCTCAATACTCCCTCACTGCAAGCGCTAGTTACGAGGAACGCCACTTTCCACCGAGCGAATTAGCAACTGACGGTTTCAAGAAATTTCGAAAGACATTGTCTCCTACGTTTTTCCTTTGGCTTTAACTCTTGAACAATTGAGTGACGTAATATTTCAGTATATTGTTAAAGAATTAATACTGGAGAATTATTCAAGACTGACTATTCAGTTTTAATTATTTAACAATTGATTTACATAGTATGGCAATCAACTGTTAAAAAATAAAAATTAATAATATTATTAATATATTATAATAATCACAATTTAATTCGAAAAATCATGATAATGAATTATTTAAATCACAATTGAATAAAAAGCACATAAATGTTTCTTTACACAGTTCCTAGTAACTACAGTTACTTTTACGGCACAAAAGTGTGCTAAAGCTAAAAGTGACACGATGGTAAAGTGTTTAGATAAATTTGTGAAAACACCAAAGAAATCAAAACAATTTTTCGTGATCATATTAGGTACTACTGACCTTAATGTATCATTAAGTGATTTCATACGTGAATGTAAGGGAGGCTGCCTACTCCTTGCTTCACGACAACAAATAACAATGTTTTCAGTTGATAAGTGGATATAATGAAAATAATATTATATATTTATTTAAAATTTGTTTAATTTGAATCTTTAGTTTTTCATTTTGAATATTCACGAGTACTTTATACACTTTATTTTTACATTTGTTTCCAACACTAACATCAAAAGAAACACAAATTTTACATCGAAAAATTATTAATATTGACGATAGGAGATCTATTACAATATTAAGGCAAAAATATTATTTATATATTTGTAAACTAACCATATTTATATTAACGGTGACAAACACTTTTCGATAATGTAACACATTTTCTTGATGAATTGTTTTGCTTTCCTCCATTGTTAAATTAGAATAAAAATATAAAAGAACACGTTTACTATTTTCATTTACCTACGGGAGAAAAAGGTGAAAATGTTACCAGTTTCATAAAAGTAACCGATACTATTTTGTTTTTCTAAAACCTGTTACCGCAAGTTGCTAAAACGCTTGATGTAAATTAAAAATTCAACTAGATATCGAAGTGAGGGAGAATTGAACGTAAAACAACCAGAAAAAAGTCGAAGAATCTGGACGTATAAGAGACTTCAGTAGGAACTCTGGTCCAAATTACAAAGACAAACCGTTACAACCATGAAGGCTGAATGGAGAGTCACGTGTGTTGGTGAGGATATGAAAAGCGTCAACAGCTAATGGGACCCATTCAGGTTCAGCGACATCACGTCGTCAATGAGAGAAACTTTTAAGGCATTTTCGACCAATGACCGCCAAGCTCATATTTTCAAGCCAACGTCAACTACACTTATCTACACATGCTAAAGAAATGAAAACGGTCAAGTACGTGTACACGCGATGTTATTGGCCGAAAAAACGAGATGAGTTTCTTCATTTATCACGTGATGTCGCCGACGTTTTGTGTCTCAGACGTGCCCCGACGTTTATCGCACATATCCCCACCATGGCTCCACCGCAGTTGGGTCTCCTTCATACACAATTCATCGTTTTTGCCAGTTCTAAATCAAATTTATTACATGCTTAATTAAAAGAACGCAAAGATAGTTTATATAAAACCCTCGAGAGTGGTATATATAACACATAAAACGACAATCAAAAATCTTAATTTATTTAAAACAGAAATATATTAATAAGATGAAAACGTACAGAAAATAAAAGAACAATAAAAAATTAATATATTCAAAACAGAAATATAATATTAATATGAAAATCGATTGAAACCAGAACGTATTGCGACGTGCAAGGTAGTACAGCCTGGTTCCGCAGGGCGGCGCGGCGAGCGGTGTCGGTGGCGGAGTGCGGCGCGAGGCAGCACGCGAGGGGTGACGCGCGAGGTGTGCTCCCGCAGGACGATGACGGCGGTGTGCTTCGTGTGCAACCTGCCCATCCTGAGCCACCAGGTGGGGCTGGTGTGGCAGGGGGGCAACGGCTGGGACGACCTGCTGCGCGAGCAGCTGGAGGAGTCGACGCTGCGCGCGCGCCTGGGCGGCCGCAGGGACAGCGCGGCGCAGATCTCCTGCGTCTCGCCCCCGCCCACCGAGACCCGCGAGACGTCGCCGCCCCCGCCGCCCGGCAGGTGAGCTCTCTCTCTCTCTCTCACACACACACATACACACACATACACACCCACGTACACTCACACGTACACACCCACGTACACACCCACGTACACACCCACGTACACACCCACGTACACTCACACGTACACACCCACGTACACACCCACATACACACCCACGTACACTCACACGTACACATCCACTTACACACCCACGTACACACCCACGTACACACCCACGAACACACCCACGTACACACCCACATACACACCCACATACACACCCACATACACACCCACGTACACACACGCGCACACACACGTACACTCACACGCGCACACACACGTACACACCCACGTACACACCCACGTACACACCCACGTACACACCCACGTACACACCCACGTACACACCCACGTACACACCCACGTACACACCCACGTACACACACGCGCACACACACGTACACACACACGTACACTCACACGCGCACACACACGTACACACCCACGTACACACCCACGTACACACCCACGTACACACCCACGTACACGCCCACGTACACGCCCACGTACACACCCACGTACACACCCACGTACACGCCCACGTACATACCCACATACACACCCACATACACACCCACGTACACACCCACGTACACACCCACATACACACCCACGTACACACACGCGCACACACACGTACACTCACACGCGCACACACACGTACACTCACACGCCCAACTAAAGATGTCGCTGCGCCCGCCGTCCGGCAGGTGAGCACACACACATGCATACATATACACACATACACACAGATACACACATACAGATATGTACAGACATATGTACAGACACATCTACAGATATATGTACAGACACATGTACACACACACATGTACACACGTACCGGCGGATTCGGTGGTATAACGGTTAGCGTACCGAGCTGTTCTACTCCTAGTGTGCGGGTTCAACCCAAATCGAAGCCGTGGATTCTTTAAGGGCGGAAAAATTCTTCGTGTGCCTTCCTTTTGAGGGGAAGTAAAGCCGTCCGTCCCATGGAGTTGCTTTTCTGCATGGCTTGCTGTATTTCCGCATGCCATGTAGTAAATCTACTGCATTGCTGATTGCTGATTTTAATGCAAAATAACATCAGCCTAAAATAGGCCTCTTAGCTAAATTCAAAAATTCGTTTTTTTCGTCGCCAAGAAAATTCCTACTTTCTCCGCTAAATGTTGAAATGAGCGTAGCAAAGTTGCGTGGTCAGAAGGAAGAGCGGGCCCCAGCCCCTTAATTAAATTCAACATTTAGTCTGTTTCGTCGCCTAACAAAATACTTCATTTCTGCGCTAGAGTGAAAGGAACGTAGAGAAAGCTGGATGATCAGACGGAAGAGTGGGCCCGAGATGGCCCGAGTCTCGCCACGTAAAATAAGGCACAAACTAACTAGCATATCATGCTCACCGACATACGAGAGACATTGCCGGCCCCGCCTTCAAGCAGGCGAGGCGTCACACACACACACACACACACACACACACACACACACACACACACACACACACACACACACACACACGAGTGCGTTCATGAGGGCGAGGGTTGGGGTACAGGGAATGGTGACGAGTACATGACAGCTTTTAATGAAATGTCATTTTCTTATTTTCACTTTAGAAAAATGCCACGTATATTCATTTTATGTATATATTTTATGTATTTCATGTTATGTTCATATTATGTATATTCAGCATGTATTCATTTTATGTAATGACAATAAGGAAATGACCTATTTTCACGCCTTTCTTTTCGTTTGTCGTTGATTTCGAATAATAAGTCATTTTTTACTTTTTCCTGAATTTTTAAAGACTTTTTGCTGATTTCATCGATTTTAGTATTATTTTTAATGTTTCTTGCTTCACATAATATTTACAAGATGCAAAAAATTTTCTCCACAGAATCTTTGACTAGCTTATTCAATTTATTTGCTCAGAAATTGTAATGTCAACCATTGTTGTTATGTAAGCTAAGGTTTCTATGACGCCTGTCAGCATCATTGGCTCGGCCGATTTCAGGATAATTAAAAGCAGATTTTCTGGTACACAACAGTCCAAACCAAACGTTTGAAAGCCGAGTTCACTTGAACGAATAGAAGATGCCTCGATTACATTAGTAACGTATTCAACAGCTCGAGTTTATCCGAAATCACTTTTTTAACGTCATTTTTAGTTGCATTTATGACATTTTAAAAACATATTGAGAGCATTTTACTGACCATTTTTAGCGATGTTTTAGGTCATCAAAATCCGCCCCCTAGTAACGACACTCTGAGACTTGATTAACTGATAAGGGCGAGAGACACGGGCAAAACCAAGGAATATTGACGTGTAATTGTAGGACTTCGTGTGAACTTCATGAGGACGAATGATGCGGACAGAAGGGAAGAAATTCATTGTCGACGAAATGCAACGCGAACACGACGGGGGAATTCTGACAACAATTGGGCCTTAATGAGAAACTGATGAGCATTTTAACCTGAGCCCTTGAGAGAGAATTATGACAAGATTAGGTATTACCTCAGATACTAGAGAGGACGAATAGCACGAACACAAGGAAGTGAATCTTGGCCAGAAACGATGGAACATAATTGACCAAGGACTATTTTTACAGGTCGTGTGAACACATGCTTGTGAATGTTGTCGGGCACTAAGGGAAGTAATGAGAAATAGACTCAAAAAGTCGAACAACTTGGTTATATGGGAGGAAATGATGACGTTAAATTATGATAACGATGGTTTTTGATTCACGTATATAAAATACTGTGCATACTAACAACCGACGAGCAAGGTGGAAAGCTCTCATCAGCTTTACAGTAAGGTGGAATGGTGTTCTAGAAAAAATCCTTAACAATTCGATTCGCGAAGGACAATTTCTCGTTTGCTGGTGACTACGATGATTTAGAAATAATGAGGTACGTTCGAGTCAATATTGACGTGTGAGAAAGCAGTATGAACATGTCGAAGATTAGAAGAAATTGACTCAAACTGATTTGGCTGAGTTGACACTGTCAAATACTGGTAACCCAGACACAAGAAAGGGAATATCCAGGAGCGATGATGAAAAGTATTGGAGATTAACTTTAAAGTTCATATCAGCAAGTAACATTGATATATTGAAGATAATGTGGTTCAAAGAGTTATGAAAATCAATTTGTACGAGATACTGAAAGGTGCTGGTTAGTATGCTTTAAACGCCAGGAAGGGAATTATAACAAGGCTTAATGAAACTTTCTGTATTACCAGTCTTTGACAAGGGACTCTGACCATTCGGTTTCTGATCAAATCTACAAAACCTCGTCCTCTCCTTCGATATGTCCATATTACTTTCACTCCTGTCAAATACAGACTCTATTCCTTGTTAACCCTTCAACTGCTACTGGCGTGTCTTGAGTTAGTTACACGGGGTGAGTGACACGAATGGTCGTCGACGCCGCGGTAACTTTGGTTTAGTTGCCGCGGTAACTTCGAAATTATGAATCAAATTCAGTGAGAAAGGCAGACATAGAGGTACCTTTGAAAAGCTCAATCGTCAAAAGTCAAGTAACAACAGTCGAACGAAAATAGTCAGGGAGATCTAATGGAACTTCACGGATAACAGCTTTAGCCTACTTGAAACGTAAAGTGCCACAGGAAAGTGTCAGTGAGACCATACACTTCTCTTTGTAAGGCAGTCCCTGCAGAGCGAGACTTTCCAACATTCCTTAAAACGCACTCTAGTGATGTACACAGAATATAAGAAACCAACTTCCCACCTAGGGGGCCATAAAACAGACAATGAGCATTCTTATTGTAGGAAAACTGCAAACTAAATCGTACTAATTCAAGGCCAGCAAACCGTAACGGCATCAAAATGTCAGTGCGCAGAAGCACTGAAAGCTACCGATAAAATCATCTCAGAAATCAACTGATCCTCGCAGAAGACATAAGGAGGATAATATCGTTCTGCAGTTGCATGACAAGAGGCTGCCAGTTATGGCCTGATTGCGCACGCTAACACGTCCAATGGTCATCAGACACGAAAATTTCCTTCGCATTAACACGTCCAGTGCCCCCAGCGACAACCCGACTGCGCGCGATTACATGTCCAGAGGCCTCCAGCTGCGGCCTAAATGCGCGAGATAACACGTCCACAGGTCAACCACGGAACTTTTTCGCGTGTCAACTCGTCCAATCTTCACTCTTTCATTTTTCACCTCAAGCTGCTCTTGTTGGTGTTCCACAAGGATCCATTTTTCCTCCTTTATTATTTAATTTGTACGTCGCAGATATTTTTACCAGTAATACAGTTAACAAACTCTTTGCAGATAATACTTTACTCTTTTATTCAAACCGAAATTTAAACATAGCATGTCGTGTAATTCAATATCACATAGAAAACATAGAAAATTGGTTAAAGTTATGGAAAATAAAAATAACTCCAATAAATCAATAGCCAAAGTATTTACTTTAAGGTATCCTGGCTTTCCTTACCCCCTATCTCTCGACTCTTCCATCACTCCTTGTCTCCTCTAAATTGAATGGCTTAGTGCAAGAAAGTGTTTACTTAGAAAATGGCCAAAGAGGTATTTGAGATGTAGTAAACTTGCACGGAACATTTTTTTAAATTACTAGAAAATATCTATTTTTCATAATAACAATATTGTGATTTTCATCAAAAGTAGAAAAGCAACTAATAGTAAACTCATAGAAAAGTCGTTTTGACTTTGTTTTGACATCTTTCAAAACAAAATCTAAAGAATAATAGTAAGTTCCCCCTGGTTTGTCAACAATAAGGCATTGCACAACGATCTTGCAATACAACCGATTACTTCCTTTATTATGAAACTGGCACATAATTTCTTCAATAATTTGTTCAATTATCATGTTAAGGAGCAGTCACTTACGAAATAGTAACTGTTCCTCCACTCTTCCACCTAAGAAATAGACTCCCATTTCACATTTTCCTTCACTTCCCCTCCGACATTAGATAAGGTAAGAACATTTTTTGTATTTACGTGTCTCTCCCATCGTATTTCCTTTCTAAACCCTATCATCCCTCTCTAACAAAATTTCCTCACAATAACCTTGGTTGAAGGAATAACCTAATGAAATCACTATCAGGGAGGTGACAATTAGTTACCCCCTTCACACTTTGCTGGTACAAAGTTGCTCGGTCAATCAACTGAAGAACATCACGACTGAACGTTGTAACCTCTCTATATAAAATAAACTTTAATAAAAAGAAACACACCCAACGGCCCCCAGCCGTAGCCTGACAGTGCGAGATAACACGACCAGAGGCCCTCACAAACGGATATTTTCCGCCAGTCAACACGTCCAGAGCTCCCAGCGCGATTGCGCATGCTAACACGTCCTGCGGTTCTCATCCACGGAAATGTTCCGCATGTGAACACGTCCAGTGTTCTTCAATGACAGCGTGACTGCGCGAGACAACACGTCCAGAGATCTCCAAGCATGGAACTTTTCCGCGAGAGTCCAGAGCGGTCAAAGAGTAAATGGCGCGTGGCATAGCGCGCGAGTTTTTCTCGCTATGAAGAAACACGCACCACACTTACGGAGCTCAGTATTTGACCTCACTTGATAATGACCTCAGTAGTTGACGTGCCCGGAATCACTATCAAAGGATAGCTTACGGGAATAAAGACATCAGTATTCGACTTGCCCAGAATCACTAACAATTGCTTGATTGATTGAATTTGCCTTATTTTACGTGGCGAGACTCAGGCCATGAGGCCTGCTCTTCCGTCTGACCACGCAAATTCCGCTACGCTCCTTTCACCAACCATGGGAGAAAGAAGGTATTACTTGGGCGACGAAACAGGCGATTTGAATTTAGCTCAGAGGCGTCATTTAGGCTTGAGTATCTTTTACATGCAGTAAATCTTCTAACATGGGACAGCCGGCTTTACTTCCCCTCCGAAGGAAGGCGTACGACAGATTTTTTCGCCCTTAAAAAATCCACGGCTTCGATCGGATTCGAACCCGCAAACTTGGGTATAACAGTCCGATACGCTAACCGTTGCACCATCGCCGCCGATAAAAACAATCAATGGATGGCTTACGGAACTAAAGAACTCAGTGGTCGGCGTACCCGGAAGCACTGACAATCAATGGATGGCTTACGGGACTAAAGACCTCAGTAGTGGACGTACCCGGAATCACTAACATTCAATGGATGACGTACGGGACTAAACACCTCAGTAGCTGACGTGCCCGGAAACACTATATGTGGATTGCCTACGGGATTAAAGACCTCAGTAGTCGACGTTCCCGGAATCACTATCAGTGGATGGCTTACGGGACTAAAGGCTGTAGTCGACGTGCCCGGAATCACTATCAGTTGATGGCTTACGGGAATAAAGACCTCAGTAGTGGACGTACCCGGAATCACTAACATTCAATGGATGACGTACGGGACTAAAGACCTCAGTAGCTGACGTGCCCGGAAACACTATATGTGGATGGCTTACGGGACTAAAGACCTGAGTAGTGGACGTGCCCGGAATCACTATCAGTTGATGGCTTACGGGAATAAAGACCTCAGTAGCTGACGTGCCCGGAAACACTATATGTGGATGGCTTACGGGATTAAAGACCTCAGTAGTGGACGTGCCCGGAATCACTATCAGTGGATGACTTAAAGACCTGAGTAGTGGTCGTGCCCGTAATCACACCCACCCACGTGTGCGCAGGGCGGCGGGGCAGCGTCGGCGCTCGTCGCTGGCGCAGCTGACGGACCTGCTGCGCGAGTGGGGCGGCCCCAAGGGCGGGCGCGCGGGCGCGGGGGGCGCGGGCGGCGGGCGCGCGGGCGGGCTGTCGCGCCGCGAGACGCTGGCCGACCTGGCGCGCTCGCTGCCCTGGCGCTCGTCCTCCTCGGCCGCCGCGCCGCCCGCCGACCCGCCCGTCTCCACCGGCGGCCCGCGCTACCGCAAGCGCAGGGACTCCAGCGCAGACGCGCGCAGGCAACAGGTACGTGCGCGTACGAGCCGCATTGCGCGCCCTTGCTTACTGGCCACTTCGTAGTGACACGCCCTTGCTTACTAATCATCTTCGTAGTTGCTTGTCCTATGCTTACTACCCGCGTTCAACGTTACACGCCCTTTGCTTACTAGTCACATTCGCAGTGTCAGTCCTTTGCTTACTCTCCACGTTCACAGTTACATCTACTTGCTTACTAGTCGCTTTCATACGCACACGCATTTGCTTACCAGTCACTTTTCATAACACTCCCTTTACTTACTACGCGCATTCATAGTAGCATGTCCTTTGCTTTCCAACTGCATTCATAATCACAGTTCTTTGCTTACTAGTCACCGCACATCATAACACTCTTTTTACTTACTACCCACGATCATAGTTACACGTCCTGTGCTTACTAGACGCTTTTATACGCATACTCCTTTGCTTACTGGGCACTTTTCCAGTAGTTTTGTACAGGCTTACGAGTCGAACTCCATTGCTTACAAGCGACTTTACCTAACACTCCCTGTACTTACTACCCAAATTCATAGTTGCACGTCCTTTGCTTACTAGCTGCATTGATAGTCGCAGTTCTTTACTTGCCGCTACTTTTAGTAACACTTTTTACTTACTATTCACTTCTTAATTTCTCGTCATTTGCTTAATAGTCGCATTCATATTCCCACTGCCTTGTTCACTAACCACCACTAATAACACATTTTACTTACTACCCCCAATCATTGTTACAAGTTCTTTGCTTACTAGTCGAATTCATAGTTACACTCCTTTGCTTACTGGCCACTTTTTCAGTAAATTTCTTTTTGCATAGTAGTCGCTTCATAATCACCTACCCCTGCCTTGCTAGCGACTTCAGTGACTCTCCCTTTGCATACTATAATCACTTTATAATCGCATAGCGTCTGCTTACTAGTCACTTTTCGTAGTAACACTTTACTAACACCACCCACGTTTATAGTTATATTTCATTTGCTTACTAGCCACTTTCAGTTACAGTCTCTTTTCTGCATAGTAACATTCACTTCGCTTTTTATGCATATGCATAATAACATTCCCACTACTAAATAATTACATCCATAACCACATCTCTTTTGGTTATAGGCACGTTCATAGTCACATTTCCTCTCATTACTATCCCCTTTATTATCAACGCTTTGCTTACTAGCCACGATCAAAACCATATTCCTTCTAGGCATCCATTGATTACAATTGCATTCTAGCTACGATTATAATCACGCCATCTTTGTTTACTATCATCGTCACAGTCACTTTCTTTACTAGCAAAGATCATACTTTCATACTTATATTCTCTTTTATTACTAGCCACTTCACAGATACACCACTTTGGCGTTTGAAGTAACACTTCCTTTGCTTACCAGGCATGTTCGTAGTAACACTGGCTTACCTAGCAGGACATGTGCTCAGTTACTGTTTCCTTCGTTTCATGGTCATGTATCAAGTCACTTTCCCTTCCTTTAACTTTTAATGTCACCATTAATTTTCATCACTGACAGATACAAACAATATCCAGATTCACATTACTTTTCCTTACAAGCGACATCTATAGTCAGAATGCCGCATCGCAGCTTTCGAAATCAGCTTCATTTCCCTTAACGAGAATACATGTTCAAAGTCAACTCTACTTCTACTTTTGGCAGATACAAACCAAGTTCATAGTCACATTCCCATTCTTTAGAATTTAAGTTATCTTTATTTCCCTCGCGAAAAATACAAGTTTTGAAGTCACATTACCATCCGCTTTAAACAGTTTCATCTGTAGTTTCGTATATGATCACCTGTGGTATATTGATATTAAGATTAACCATGCTATTAGTCATTTTAAAGTCAAAGTTCACTTCACTTCACTTCACTTCACATGTCATAATCCGTGGTCATTTATGCCATGTGCAGGTTCTCGGGTCTGGATGACGCCGCGTCGAGGACAGTGATGTAATACATGTTTCAAAGACCTCTGTTTAGCTCCTCTTTATGTTGAACGTACAAGCCCTCTAAACTTTTCTCCTCTTAAAGGTTCTGCTTTCAAGCAGGAGATTTTGTTGCTGTTGTTGATTGATTTGCGTGTTCAGCGCCGCGAGTCGCACACCTCCACCATCGCCGACTTCCGCTCCGACCTGGCGCGGCTCTGGTCACGGCGGGACTCGGCCGCCAGCGCCTCGCGCAGGGGCAGCGGCGACAGCGGCAGCGGCGGTGAGTCAGACTGCACGCTCGACGCTTGCGCCCCCGACACTTGCGCTCCTCGACACTTGCGCTCCCCGACACTTGCGCTCCTCGACACTTGCGCTCCCCGACACTTGCGCTCCCCGACACTTGCGCTCCCCGACACTTGCGCTCCCCGACACTTGCGCTCCCCGACACTTGCGCTCCCCGACACTTGCGCTCCCCGACACTTGCGCCCCGCTCCCGACACTTGCGCTCCCGACACTTGCGCCCCCGACACTTGCGCTCCCCGACACTTGCGCTCCCCGACACTTGCGCCCCTCGACACTTGCGCTCCCCGACACTTGCGCTCCCGACACCTCCAATCGCTCTCTCCAATCAACATTTCCAATTATCACCACCTCTCAACCCTCTCCTATCCCCTCTTCACTGCCTTCTCAAGACTCCACAGTGCCCAGCGTTGTGCTTTTTCGTGCAGGTGGCGGCGGGGGCGGCGCGGGGCGGCGCGAGTCGGTGAGCGGCGCCGCCACGCCCACCAAGCTGAGCCGGCAGCAGAGCGCGCGCCACCACCGCCAGCTGACGACGCGTCGCCGCGACTCGCGCGCGCAGCAGTCGCAGGCGCAGCAGGCGGGCGAGCCGCCCCCGCCGCCGCCCCCGCGCTACTACCGCACCGAGCAGCGGCCCTCCACCTCCAGCACGGCCTCGGACAGCGTGCCCCCCGACTACCCGCCCCCGCCCCCGCCCTCCGGCGCCGGCCCCGCCACCGTGCAGACCGTCACCGTCATCACGCACGCGGTCGGCACCTCGCAGACGCCGCACATGCAGGTACGCGCCCACGCACACGCCATCGCTAGCCCTCCTACGTCTCCTGCTCTATCTTGCTCTTATTTTCTCTTCCTCTCTTGTGCTTTCACTCTCTCGCTCTATCGTGTTCACTGTTGCTCTATCTTGCTCCATCATGCTCTTATTCTCTCTCTTGCTCTCTCTTCCACTTTTGTGCCCTCTCTTCCTCTATATTTCTCTCTTTCTCTCTCTTCCTCTATATTTCCCTCTCTTGCTCTCTCGTGCTCTCTCTTTTCCTCTATCGTGCTCTCGCTCTCTTGCTCTATCTTTCACCATCTTGCTCTCTCATGTTGGCTCTCGTTCTCTTGCTCTCTCTTCCTCTCTTGTGAAGTCCTCTTGCTCTCTCTTCCTCTTTTTTGCCCTCTCTTCCTCCCTTATGCTTTCATTCTCTTGCTCTATCTTATTCACTGATGCTCTATCTTGCTCTATCATGCCCTTATTCTCTCTCTCTCTCTTGCTCTCTTTCCCTTTTGTGCCTTCTCTTGTGCTTTCATTCTCGTGCTCTCTCTCCCTCTCTCGTGTTCTTTCTCTCTTGCTCTATCTTATTCACTGTTACTCTATCTTGCTCTATCATGCAGTTATTCTCCCTCTTGCTCTCTCTCTCTTCCACTCTTGTGGGTTCACTCTTTTGTTCTCTCTTCTTCTATATTCTCTCTTTCTCTCTCTTCCTCTATATTTACCTCTCTTTCTCTCTCTTCCTCTCTCGCTCTTTTCCTCTATCGTGCTCTTGCTCTCTTGCTCTATCTTCCACCCGCTCTCTCATGTTGGCTCTCTTGTTATCTTGCTCTCTCTTCCTCTCTGGTGAACTCCTCTTGCTTTCTCTTCCTCTCTTGTGCTCTATCCTGCTCATTCTTACTGTCTCTTGCTCTCTCTGTCTTTCTCTCTCTCTCTCTCTCTCTCTCTCTCTCTCTCTCTCGCCCCCTCTTGTGGGCGCTTAGAGCTTGTCCACACCGTTGCGATGTCCCCTGGGAGTCATCCGACGGTAACCTTGCAAGTTTACGTGTATGTTGGCGACAGATCTCGCGCCCCTCTGGAGGAGCAATACCGCATACTCCAGCTCTTACAAGTACTACATTCACGGGCTAATGCCAAGAGTCCTTGGGTGCGAATCCGAAAACAAAAATTCACCTTCTTATTTCTTTCACTCTTTTTCTCTCTTCTTCCCTATAGCTCTCCTGTGCTTTTTATCACAAACGTTTTTCATCTCTCGGTCTCTCTTACTCTCTCTGTCTCTCTCTCTCTCTCTCTCTCTCTCTCTCTCTCTCTCTCTCTCTCTCTCTCAGTTCTCTAGATCTATGGCTCTCTGTAGATTTCTCTCTCTCTCCATTACTCCTTATATATCTCTCGCTTCCTCTTGCTCTCTCTTTTGCATGTAGCTTTTCCTCTCTTGTACTCTACCTCTCTCTCCCTCTCTTCCACTCAAATGTTTCAAGCCTGCTTCGGGGGTCCTAGGGTCACTGACCCGGGCAGAAGCATGTCGTTTGAAAGCTAGGGTCGTATTTATGAAGCTCTGCCAGCAGCGCTCTTAAGGACCTGCCATCTGGGGGCTTGCTAGGAGCTCAAGGGACGTCTGTAATTGGCTGAGGGCCGTTAATAAATGGCAATATCGAACACTGGCAGCCTGCTAGGTCTGGCAGGCAGAGGTTTATAAATACAGTCCCTAGTTTCCGAGAGGGAGGTGCTGCCATCTTCCGCCTAACGCGACTCGCATGCTGAAACTGTTCCCTCAGTTTTATACATTGAGAATATTTCTGCATTGTTTTAGTTTCAGTAGTTTTCATTTAATGTACGTGAAATGGTTGTTTTCCTAGACAACAAAGGTATCCTCATAGATCTGGAAAATTCGTTAGCAGGATTTCAGTCATCTTCGTACAGCTCTTGTTCTCTGAAAATAATCGAAGACTCCTCGGAATTAAAAATAAATGATTGCAGATCGTCTCCGTTTCAGTTTAGTCGATTTCAGTTCGTCCCGGTTAGCAGTGCGAAGAGCATAAAGCTTGATAGATAGAGTAATTGATTTATTGATTAACTGGTTATTTCGTGTTTCCGGGCGCGTTTACTGCGTATTTTATCAAGGGGGCTGGCAGCGTTCTTCACCAACTGAGACGATTCATTGACTGTTAGTGATTTTGTTCACTACTAGGTTCATTAGTTCCGAAAGTGTAGTGCGTGTTTTTCTTGGGAGAAGGCTGTGTTCTTCCCCCGCTGGATGGGGAGATCCGACTTACCGTCGGCTATCGGGGTTTTCCCTAACCAAGCATCTCCCACCAGTGGGGCACGTCCCAGCCGGTACAAGCTCTAAGCTTCTGACTGGTCTCCCGGCATGTAGTAGTATATTGCATTCAATTCGAAGTGTGTGTAAGTAAGAAGGAAGTATAGAACAAGGAAGAGGAAGGAAAGATTTCGCGTGGTCCATGACCCGTTTGTTAGGGCACTGCTCCGGAATTCGGCTGGTCTTGCTAGGACAAACAAAATCGAGAAAACACGGAAAGTGTCGACCAGAACAGCCAGATGCTGGAATTCCCTTCCAGACCGCAGCTGAATTCAACCAAGCTGACAAGGAAGTGTCGAAAATCTTGCCACTGTGAGGACTGTAACCCTAAAACCTCGCAGTCAGAGTCTCTATACTTGCGTTTTTATAACGTGGCGCCTGATGGTATTACCTTCAAGATGGAATATGGTACGACTTTTTGCGTCTTTCTCGGTCCTGCCGCAAGATGTCGCATGATCACGACCGTATGAAGCAATGCTGCTGATCAAGCGACTCTAGCGACACGACCATGAAAGACGCAAAATGTCGTGGCATATTCCATCTTTTAAGATAATACCCTCAGCTGCCACGTTACGAAAACGCAAGTATATCGTGACATCAATTGATGTCCTGAACTAGAGTGAAATTGAATGCAGAGGAAGTGGGCTGGCTGCTACACGATGCCCTGAATTCAGCTCGTTAGGTACGTTTACATTAGTTCTAAAAAGTATTTTAGATCTGCGGCAATAGGCTTCACGTGTCACTACTCTCGGCTTGCCTTGCAAGTAGATAGATGCTAACTAATGCATCATGTAGACAGAGTACGTGGTGCTACAGATATTAAAATCACAGCATTGGTATTAATCGGTTTCAGCAAACCCTTTGACTGGGAAAAAGACAATGTGTCACTGCAAAATCTAGCTCGTTCTATTACATCTCAAATGAAATTTTGCATTACTTAAAACATTTTCTTCCACTAGTTTCAACATTCAACTTCCAGAACGGAATTAAATGAACTTGAACTTTCGACCGATCTGAGCCATTCAACATGGACGTATACAAATTTCTTCCGTTAGTGTATATTGGAAAGGACCTCTGAAATGACTAAATCAATCATTCTAAATTATGGAAAGAAATTGCAGAAGAAATCGATTAAATGAATTGCTAATAGATTGTGTCGATCATCAAACTAAACTCACTAATGCATTTGGAATGTGTTTTTTATAAACTTTCTCTAATATATAAAACATACCATATATTCAATAGTTTTCTGCAAAAAGTTTTAATATTCTTTTTATCCCACTACACCCAAACAATAATTTGAAGGCGGATATTTTGTGCAGTATAATCACCACCGATTTGCAGAATTACTCTGTCGTTAGCACCCGAAATCGTCTTCTTCCTAACAAGAATTC
This sequence comes from Teleogryllus occipitalis, assembly GCA_011170035.1. NCBI lineage: Eukaryota > Metazoa > Arthropoda > Insecta > Orthoptera > Gryllidae > Teleogryllus > Teleogryllus occipitalis. The sequence goes on along the minus strand of BLKR01009081.1, from coordinate 26,195 downwards.
ATTTTGAATACACCGCAACTGCTGCCTGTAGCCTTTTAAATTCAATATTTCTGTTCGTAGCTGTTCTTCTAGGAGTCAAAAAGCCTTCTAATTTTAAATATAAACGTTTTCTATGAAACCTTATCATTTGGTTAGGTCACATGAATATCCAGGCCTCCGGTACGGAGAGTATGGAGTTAATGTAGATTGAAGAAATGCAAAGGCTTCCCTGAGGATGAGATGGAACACTTTGATGTCCTCGCTCCCCGAAGAGGACACGGGAGAACAAACAGAGGCAGACAATTGGGCGGGGATTCATTTCCGCGTGGACCGAGAGGAATTCCCCATGTGCATTCGTCGGCTGCTGAATTCCTCTACAGCCGGCAAAAAGCCCGTTTGACACGAGCGGAGTAACAACATTGATATTTATGAACTCTCTCTTGCGACACTTTCACACGCAGCTAAAAATTAACTTTTACGCGTCTCCGTCACAAAAACACGCTCGTGAAACACGGACTTAACTCAGGTTTCCGCCATATGACGCGCGTATCCTCCAGGGAAGCTGCACAAAGCCATTCTTGGATTCTCAGATCCGTACAGTGTTACGAACTTTCCGAAAAATGAAATTCCGAGTTGGGTTCTCCCCTTTGTGTAAACAAGTTATCCAAGCGTCGTTCTCCTCACATTACTGGCGAATTTATTTTTATTGTTTAAAAATATTATTAAATTAAAAACGTTAAAGTTCAACGACCCCCCACTTTACGAATTGTGAAAATTTCGACATGAGCGAGATTCTTGTGAAAAGCCGTGTCCTAACACGAAATTTAATTCCGAATACATTGGTGAAAAGCATATTTCTCACAGAAGCTTCATTTTCCAGAAATTCGCAAAAGCTTGGGTAAAACGCGCCATTTTCCACCAAAATGCGTGGAAAAGTGGAAAACACGATCAGAATGCGTGGAAACTTGGAAAACGCGATCACTACCTAGGGGTAGTGGCCGTGTTTTCCAAGTTTCTGTAATTTAAAAATTCAGTCCAAACTACAAGAAAAAGAATAAAGTACTGATAACCAACCTTATAAATCTCAGCGTTTAGTTTAAGAGGTACCGCGAGTCAAAGATGGCCGAATTTTTCAAAATTTGAAAAACACTAGAAAGCACATGTATCGCCCGAATGGCGCATATGATGGCATTTTCTGAATCTTTATTAAATTTTGTAGCAAGTTTTTGCCTCCATAATTGAAAAATTGTCCATAGTTTTGGAGAAATGGGCATTTTAATGTAATTATTTTATGTTATTAGGAACGATGGCGTTTGATTCAATTTGACTTTCACCACGCTACATACTTTAGTACAAATTAAACTTCGTGAGATTACACGACAGCTGTCTTAACACTATTCTAAACATCTTTATGTCATGACATGTAAGTCATGAAAATACTTCTAGAAAGCTTGAGGTGTAATAAGGAGTGTGATATAGTGTAAGTGCTATTCATGGGACCTTTGTTGGTTTATATTGTGCAATGTTTTGTACAACGAAGAAATCGAAAAAACACTTTCTTTGGTAATGCATGATTCTGAGGACTAATTTAATTCTGGTATCATGAATACACCAGTATTTTTTATGTCATTAAATTATTCACTCATGTATTGCGATTAGGGTAGCAATACTATTGTTTCTTGGATCCCTTCCTTCAATTGAGAATTCTGTCACGAATTAATAATTTTAAAAAATAATTCAAAAATGATGAAATAATCATAGATGTTAATCGGCGTAACACAATTCAACGATCAGCTCTTAACCTGCACTTAAGCCTTGTTCACGGCACATTTTTATTATTTAAAACATTATTACTTGTGCCTGAAAAAATTGTTATTGTTGTACAAAGTAAATTATTTTATTACTAATAAACTTACTTGCGAAACTGCTTTTAGTTTCTTTAAAAAAAATAAAAATCCAAACGTAATTTGGAACTCTAAATAACCGCCTTTGCTCGATGATGCGAATCAATATTGTTTAATTGCTTTGAACATTTTTAACTTCACTTTTTCACATTTTAAGTTCTATAATGAGGCGTGAAATCGAACAAACAAATACCTCCCTTTCTCAAATAAAGACCACCTAAGTAAATACAATAAATATGTCGCAACAGTACGTTCTAAAACATTCAAAAAGTTAATGAAAGATAAACGAAAGCTCATGTCCTGTGATTCCGCGTCTCTCTCATATTATTCTGATTCACTTCGTGCAACCATTTTTTTTCAAATCATATTTATTCCATTTGTTTTCCCTCTGGCTGTATCACTTGATATTCCAGCAGTCCCATCGAAAACACGCGGTAAAGCCACGACCTCTGGCTGCCGACATCTCCCATTTCGAATGCAAATTATAAATGAGAAACCAATCATTTGAAATAATTTAGCTGCAATACGCATCAAAATACTCGTGTACAATATTGAGAGCAGTAATAAAAGAGGAAGGTGTTCGTATGTTTCCAACTACGTTACATTACCCTGTTCATAGCGAACAGCACATGAGTGCATTTACATGCATTCGAACTGCCCTGGCTTGTTACGAACATCTATAACTTTGTAGGAACGAGAAACGTCCAACAATTTACTGCTTAATTAATTATCAATACCTATAACATCATTATTAACTGATAAAAACATTCAAATGTTGTAGAAATTAATAAATAATTATGAACCATCGTTCTGAAAATTTTGTAGGAACGGTTCGCAAAGTCGTACATGTGTGGTTAAAGCACATTTGAAATTATAAAAACGAGCAATGAATGCAAACATTCTGTAATGCATTTTACAGAAAATTATATTTTATTATCAAAACATTTCTAATTGGAGGCAATCAGACATGATTTTTTTTCGTTCATTTAATTTACAGAGTTGGTTCTAGTTCCAGTCTTTATATTCATACGTATTCTGTAGCCATTTGTACCATCGTACTTTATAATGCGCATGTTAGATATTATGTGCTAATTCATTCCTTTCTCAATTTACTGATGATATGGAGTATTATAGAAAAAGTTGGGAACCGAACTTAACACGAACTCCCTTTGAATTCCGAGAATATTCGAAAAGTTGGGGACTCAACATGGCGTGAAATGGTCGAATTTCTCAAAGGAGACTTCCCCGAAAGGCAAACGAAGAAAGTTTCTTGAAATTACCCTCCGAACGGCAGAATTTGTCCTCCTGAAATTTGTTTTCCTTTCGCCAAACTTCCTTCACAAACCACAATGTTGCATTCTACTTTCGACTTTTCTCATGCAAGCGTATGCTTGACTCTTCCTTTATTTCGTTTCTGATTACAAATATTTACACAATAAATTAGATACCTAATTACGCATACGGTGTTGACTAACATTTATAATATATATGAAAAAAAATTAAAATTAAATATTTTTGTAAAGAATATTATTCATGTTCGTAATAATAATAATAATAATAATAATAATAATAATAATAATAATAATAATAATAATATAACATTTATACAATTTATACAAAAACAGTAAAATAATATTATGCTAATTATTTTTTTCGAACGTATTCTTTCTTTTTTGTGTTTCATTGCAAGAAGTACTTTCTGCTCATGTTACCAAAACATGACTTCTAGTTACTGATAATTATAAGCATATTTCGCAATTAATAATTAATTAGATTAATACGCAGTTAATTGTAGCGTATTAATTCAATGGTAATCACTTTTGAAGAAATACTGTTTTGAAAAGAATATTATATTAATTATTAAAATTTTAAACATATAAATTCAAAAATAAAAACAAAATTTATTCAAATGCTGAATAATTAAAATAAGCATTATTGAAAATGCATTATCGGTGAAAAGTTGTTTTTGCATTCAGAAAAATCTAGAAGTTATATTTCTTCCTTCCTCATACATTGCAAATGTTACAATGAAGTAATCATTATTCTATTTACATTGGAAGTCATATAAAATGAAAAGTAAACCACAATAAAAATTGTTGTAAGCAAGTCCGCCTAAAACGTGGAACATCCCTACATGCAATCCTGCGAATGAATTTCCACATGCTAATAAGACTCAAAATTATTATAAAGCACCTGATATTATATTTGCAATGAAAAAAAAATTCCATGAGTTATTCGATATTTTGAACCCATATTTTATCACATTTCAGCATAAATTTCGTATTATATCATAATTAATACTGGTCATACAATCATAATCTTTTTAATTGAGACCGTGATGAATTTTCAGCCGTTATCATGTGAAACAATAGGGCGTTAATGGAAAGAATTGTTCAACACGACTGTTTTCAATTTCGTCGCGTAAATATATTTAAAACGTTACAACAGCAGCGCATTAGTTTTAGCCAGAATGCAATTATTGGTTTTATTATATCGTGTTACTTAACACATTACACAAACATCGATTTGGTTTTACCAAAAGTAAACGGATTTAACGGTGGATTAACATGCACGTAATTATTGTAAAAACTGCTAGTAAATGTAGAACTAAGTATATCATTGCATGGCATGATGATTGGTTGCTGAAACCTTTTTATCACTAAAAGACGTATGAATGCAAATGTTACCACAGGATCTGAATGTAATTAAATGCAATTCTGCGTGAGGCAATTGCCACAAAGAAATGCAGTCTCCAAAACTTTGGAAATGTTTACATAATACCTGAATGACGTATTTGATCTGTCAGAGCGCCAGAGATAACCACATACACTTTGTGGAAAAACTTGTAATGGTCCCTAAATTCAACGCCACTACCCAATGTTCAACCTCATTTTTAAAATAAATTATAACTGGTTTGCCAGCTACTTTTTAAGAAAGGTATATATTGATTTATGGGATAAATCTGATTAGAGATGGCCTCTCCAGAGATACTTTTTTCATTAATTCATTGTTTTGATATTTTTTATTTATATCAGAGTGATAAAGGAAATTTTTGCGGTATCTAATATAAAGAAAATCATATGACAACTTTCGAAATTATTTCTTAAAATATTGTTTTATTTTTGTTCTCTCTTTTATTTCAAGGATGTTCACATTTACGAGGTTTTTTCTATAGTTGCGTATTTTTATTCAGTTATTGATGTTTAGTGGTTCTTCAATTGCTGAGGTCATTGAAACTTATAAGTGATGAGTTAAAGAGGAAATGATAGCCATAATGTTGTAATAGACGCTTAAGGTATAGTAAGCAGAGGAAGAGATGGATCTTTCGGAAAACCTGGCTAGATGTTCTTTCGTCCACCACAAATGCCGGCTGGATATCGTGATGCACGCCTGTCCTTAATCCCTTTTACACCCATCCATTGTGTTAGCGGCCCACGGAATTTCACTTCAAAAACCTTCTCCGACAAATTTGCAAAGGCGGATATTACCCTGCCGTCGTCTGTTCGCTTACATGTGAAGCTCGAGATACTAAAGAATCCATTTCCATATTTTATCGAATTCATGACTTCCTCAGACAATCCCACTCAAGTCAAATTTGTCTACAAAGATAGTACGTCTTGCTTTTCATCTTCACTGCAAGACTTTGTTCATCAATATTCAACGAGCGCGATTGAAGCTCTCTTCCGTGAATGATCAGGTCACTTTCCAGCCGTGACTCACACCCAACCGGCAAGCAGCAGGTGGTTGAATCTCGTCCGTTGCATACTCGCGCGCCCTGTAGCGGCGTCGCCCCGAAACCCCAACACGAATCCCGGGCAGAAAGTTTCGTGCGTCGCCACCAGGGCGGCGACACTATCGCGTGTCGCGCGAACAACCGCAGCGCGGCGCACGGCGTCCGGATGAGGCTCTCGCGCGCACAATGGGCGCTACCGTCAACTGTTTCGCGAGAAGTTCAGGAGTGCCGCTGGTTCCGCGAAGTTGGCGGACGTGATAATGAGTTTAGCGAGCTAAAGCACGGAGTTAGCACTTTTGCACGCGAAAATATGCTCGATAATCAGCGACGCGGCAGGCACGCTTTTGATGCTCCGAAAGGCCTTACGCGCTGGTGCGAATAATTAAACAGAGGAAATGGAAGGCGATTTAAACTGGAGAATTGCGTTTGATATCAAAGGGAAGAAAAAACGTTCATGTAAAAGTATTATTCTGGAGATGAGTTCGCTGTGTGGGGAACATTTTTAATATGCAGTAGATTATTAAAATTCGCCTTCAATAAAGCCCGGGCTACTCTTTTTCATCATCCGGCATGCGTTACATGTTGTCAAGGATGACAATATTAAACACATCAATAGCGCAAATAGTTAATACTAGTTTAATGTGGCGTCGCCGACACTGTAAACTGTTTTAAAAATATTTTTCTGTGTTAAACAATTTCATTCGTACTTCATATATTTCATGCTTTGGGCAAATATGTTCCTACAGTGTCTGGCATTGGACTTACCAATGAATTGTACTAGCATATAATATTATATTCCCCTTCAAAAATTCCCAACAGTTAATAGCCTAGTATGTTACCTGCATACGCAATATGAACTGGTAATATTGCAATTTCAAAATTACAATCGCCGTAAAAAAAATCTTGGAAGGTGTTAATGATGAGTATAGAGTTTAGTACAGCTACATTTTTTTACGAATTTTGTAAACATGCAAAATGATGCACAAAGATCATCTGTAAGCTGTTCTTTTGAGTTATTCTCTATTCCTAATATAAGATCATTCTTAGTTGGTTCAGAAAATTCTGACGCAGAATCTTCTACAACTACATTTGTTTCTTCCCTACATTTGCTTATCACATCCATATTTTTCTCCCCTAATTTTTGAAAAAATTAAAACTCCACAAACTCAGTGTAATTTGTGTTCACTTCCACTTCTGCAATTGCTTTATTAATCGTTTGGTATGTGAATCTAATAAAACATTAAAAGGCTACCATTTTGTCTGTTTATATGAATAAGGTGTTAGTTAAGTTTAATAAGAATACGTTCTGGGTCACTTTCATTTGTACACTTAGCAATGTACTAGTGATATATCGAACGTAGAACATTCATTGTCTAACATTACTCACAGTTTTGTTTTTTCCGTATTCACTCATTCAATTTAGTAAGTAACACGGCAATACTGTTCGTAGGTTTTTCAAATTTATTTTTTAAAATATGGTAATAGGCCTTATGGATAAAACTTAAATTGAAATATGCCGTCACTTGTTCAAATTAACTTCACTTGTTCACTTAAAGATGTCAACATCAGTGTTGCCAACGTCGTGAAAGAAAATTATGGTGTGATGAGTGAAAAACTGCCTTTGGGTACCGGAGTTTAATCAACGCCAGCTACATAGATCTTTTTAAGTCCTGGCTTACTCACTAAGATCGCAGCGCCAAAACACGCTAAAACACGTTTTTTGAAATGTCTTTGAATCTTCTGGCCGGATCCGAAAATAAATTATCAGCTCCCCATCAGGAGAGCGAGACGCGTCGAATGTCACCTCGTATGTCTCGATTGGTGCACAGGAAGTGGTCCAGCCGAGAGTGACGGAAACCACACATCTGCACATCTGCACACTGAGGAAGTACTCACATACTGTATAGAACTAGACTGCAAAATTAGATGTTAAGCAGTGCAAGAGAAAAAACTGAGCGTAAAATATATATTTTGTATTAAAAATATACGCTAAATACTAGAATAGTGGTTTGATAGAATACAAAACAAATGTACAGTACATTGAAAAATCAATACATAACACATAAAACAAACAACATACAAACAAAACAAACGTGGACATAAAATTAAAGTCATTATGTTTCGTGTTAAGAATTCTTTTAAATTCTGCTCGATGAGTGTATTTCGCGAATGTTCATTCCCATCTGAGATATTGCATAATCCTATAATCCTATAGCTCCCAGACTTTTAGATTTGAGAAAAGAACTGCAACAATATTAAGTATATCTCACCCACGTGATACTAAGATTCATTACTTTATTGCGCTACGAAATTTACCATTAGCCTCTTGTTTACGATTTAGTGCATTTTGTAAAAAAAGACTTACTCGAAAGTGACTTACTCGAAGCATATTTGCAACTAATTCAGAGATATATAACGATAAAACTCGACGTAGTAATCATATTCATCAGGTGTCAGTATCAACAGCTCACTACAAAATATTCACATACAATACCCACATATTATTTTACAACACATTGCCAGATTGCATTAAACGATTAAAATCGATGCACGAGTTTAAGTGCCAAGTAAAATATTTTATGATATATAACTGTTTCTATGCAAGTAGAGACAATACTTAGCATCAGAAAGAAAAATATCGTTAGTGATATTTAATGTATTATTTACCATTTAAAAAATTGCACACTATAATTTTAGAAGAGTAAATATAACTGTAATAAGTATTGTACCTCGTGTACCAATGATTCCCATCTCGACTAGTTTTTTTTTGTTGGCCAGCTTCCCTGGTCCTTAAAGCTGAGATGGCCTCTTGTTTTGCTTCTGGACATAAATGTAGCGTAAGTATCTGTGAATGTTTTTTGACCTCTTTGAGAATGTAGGGATTCAAATAATATTTCTCCGTTTTGTCGCTGCAGCAAGTCAAATCTTTCACGAAGAATAATAGCATAGAAGAAAAATAATAACACTAGGAATAATAGCCAAAATCTGAAAATGATTACCTTTGCAAATCGTTTTTTATTACACTGGAGCGAATATTTTCAAACTGAAAACGCTCTTTCTATTTATATTCTTAATAAAACTTAATATAAAAATGAGTTTGGACAGATATCCTAGAGCTCAAGAAACCGTGTACCTTGTGCACATTTGCTTCTCTCCATAGTATGTCACACACTCTTTGACTGTTTTGACGTTAAATAAAATAAAATAAACAGATCAAAACTTTCAATAAAATTCTTAGTGCAGCCATCTCCTCCTTCGAGTTTGTTAAATTGCACCTCTGTATTTTAAAAAAATCACAATCGGTGAAACAAACTTGCCTGACGCAATTCATAGACTGCCATTTTCAATTTTCATTTTATCACCGATATTTTATCATGGAATAGTTGGAGGGTCGCGTTAGAGATTTGGAAGTCTAAAATAATGTATGATTTCTAACCCTGCTACAGTACAGTGATTTTCTTTTCGTGGAAGACCTTGTGTGTTGAAATATAATCATAATTAGAAAAGACTACAAATAACATATTTTATCTCACAATTATGTATATCTAGAGATGCTTCTACTGTACCTCACTCAACTACTCACTCGATAATCGATCGAATTTCGAATCCGGAACTCCATCACGTGAAGATGTCGCACAATCAGACAAACACAGAAATCACTACCGCGGCGAATTTCATTTTCGAATGTTGACGCTCATCCAAAGTAAATCTTCTTTTCTTCATTTCCTTTGAGACGAAGCAAAATACACTCGAGCAAAAGCAGGAAAAGAGGAAAGAAAAACAGCGTTTTCAATCTAGCGAAGGCCCTCTTCGATGAGGAGGCAGCGACCAAGGGGAGAAGAGAGCTCTTAATTATGAGGAAAGGTTCTGGAGCAACAAGTGCAGGAACCCGAGGAGAACCCTCGGCCAACAAATGAAGGAGCTATTGGAGCGGCCCTCGAGACCACGTAGCTCGCTTATCGATATTTTCTCGAGGTCCTTCCCTCCACCCCTGATGACTCGACCGGACCCTCTTGACACATCTCTTGAACGTTATCTGTACAGCTCTTCACTTTTTTACTTTCCATCCCAATATTTATTTTTTTAAATTTATTTTCTTTTGGATAGAACAATACAAAGATCAGTGTTAATACACACTACATTTGTTATAGTTTCTTACTCTATCTACTTACAATTAACTTGCAATAATCATACAAATAATCTTAAAATACAACTTACATTACTACTAGGGTGGTAGAGGTATCTTTGTACAATATCTCTTCTTTGGATCGAGATCTGAGAATTTATTCAGGAATGTATGGAAAGGAAATTTATTTTTAATGCGGGTTCTGTGAGTTGGGTTATGGCAGAGTCTTGGCGGGCTTATTTTGGGTATATTTGGTATGTTTTGGAAGAAGTGGGTGGATAAAAATATAATGTGATTGGTAATCAGTTCTATCTGGAATTCTTTATGGAGTTGTGCATTGGAGACGTACCATGGGGCATTTCTGATGGTTCGCAGCAACTGATTTTGGATTACTTGCAGTTTTTTGGTGTTTGGTTTAGCTGCAATGATGCAAACTGGACACGCATATAATAATAGTGGTCGTATGACAATTTTGTATAGCAGTAGGGCAGTAATGTAATCCATCCCTATATTAATCGCGCAACTTTTCTTGAACGATGGCTTGGAGAAATGCGGGTAGAGTGAGGGTATTAGTTACGGCATCAGCTACTAGATTTTATGAAGCAATCCTAATCTCTGAAATATCAATCATGCCTTCGCCACTTTCTTAATAAATTGAGTTCTAATTATCTCAGGAGTTCGAGGTATCTCCTGCGATGGACCTGGATCTGCTCTGACCATTTCTTTAAATATTGTTTAGAAAAATACAACCAGATATTCTCGGTTTCAACAGTAAATATATTTTCTTACGGGCCAATGAAGATGTGTTTGGAATGTTGTCAGTAGTGCTCACTGGGAGCTTTGGTCTTCAACTGTTTATTGCTCTAGGGAGGGGGAAGCAAGGTCATTGTTCAAGAACAGTTGCGCGGGTACAACGTACTCACTTTTATCGGCGTTTCCACTTGTCATCGGTTACCTCTTATTTTGCGGTTCCAGCCTTCTCTATGCGCCTATACGTCGTTACCCATTGTTCTTTCATGCATGGCTTCAATTCTTCCTGTTTTACGAGGCCTCCCCCTTCTCATTCTTCCTGGAGGAGACCAATCGAGGACATTCTTAGTCCATATTCAATCTGACATTCTCATGAGGTGGCCATTGCAGCGTGTTACTTCTTAAACTGTCCACAACAGATTTCGTTGACTGCATCCCTTCCCTGATCTCTGTGTTTCTAATTTTCTGCGCCATCCCTACACTTACAGACACTAGTGTTTAACTATACTTATAAAATCTCCCAATACGGGCGGTGTATCTTAAAAAAATAGGTTTTGATATCCGATTTTTCTTACCGCCATTTCCTACTGGCCAATAATACACCGCCACTCATCTATCTTAGGAGGCGGTGTGTATCGAACGCCATGTTAATGTGCAATAAACAGCGGATGTATTACAACATAAGCTTTTGATCTATAACAATGATTTCTCAAATTATATGATACAGAAAAATAAGTAACAACTAATACACAACCAATAAAGATTAATAAGAGATATAACGTACCTCTTGATTTCAATATGCTTTCAGATTTTTTTCAATATCCGACGAATTTTGGAACTCTGTTGAACATACTAAGAATTGTGTACGTGGAGAGGAGATACATGAAATGTTGTAAATCTATTTATGTATAAATAGATGCATGGATGTGTAATGCATAACTGTCAGATTAGGAGTTTTTCAGCTGAAATTTGTCTAGAGTAATATCTAGCTGTGCCGTTCAGGGGAAAATGTTGTTTTTTAGAGGATACTTGATAGGAGGCCCCTGCGACATTTCCAAAACTTCCTATACATTGTTTAAATAGTATAAAGTGCATTTATAAAAATGGTTTAATTTCAATTTAAACCTTTGAAATTTTGAAAATTTAATAAGGTTAAATATTTTTTGAATTTATCTTGCATTTCTAATATTAAATACGGTCTTATTTTCTCAATGCAATTTATCTCTTAATTTATGGTTGTAGGTAAACTTTTTGAAACATGAATCGTTGATGGGTAATTTTCATGGAAAATTTTTTTCCGGCAAAATTAAATGATTTCCCAAAAATATGAAGTCATTTTAATGTGTTGCAAGAAAATATTTAATTTAACTTCCGGGATAGAGTAGAGTTATCCACCATCAGCATGTTTAGTATTCACTGCAATATCCAAATAATGCATTTCATAACACTAAGAGGAGAAAATTTCGACAAGCATTCTCATTAATTTGATACATTAGTCTCTTGTATACTTTACCACGGAGAGGGGGGGATAAAGACGGACGCCCGCAAAGTTTTTCCCTCTATCTTTGTTTAACAGTTACTGTTTCATCGTTTACGACGTTTATTACTAGGACCTTCCGGAACCCTCAAAGATATTTCCATCTTTTAGTGCTTACCGGATGTTTACAAAACAATTCCAAACCGTCATCATGCCCAAACGATTGTTGGAAACTCCGGCGTCCTCTTATAGCTAGGCACGTCCTAAATATCGTTAAAGCCTTATTTTAGTATCTAAAGATGTAGTTTAGTTAGTTAATGTCTTATTTTTCCTTTGCGAGATTCGGACCATCAGTCTCGCCCTTCCGTCTGACCACGCAAATTTTGCAACGCTCATTTCACCATCTAGAAGCGAAATAAGATTTTACTCGGACGACAAAACAGGCGGGTTTGAATTTAGTTTAGATGCTTCTTTTAGGCTTGAGAATATTTTACATGCAGTAATCTACAACACGGGTCAGCTGTCTTTGCTGCCCGTCCGAAGTCAGCCTACGAAGGATTTTTTGCCCTTGAAAACATCACGACGTCCATAGGCTCAGTCAAACGCAATATTCGGTTCAACAGCTCGATACGCTAACCTTTATACCACCAAACCCATATGTAGAAAACAGTTGTTCAATCGTAACAATGAAGTAATGTTCAACTACTTTTTTAAAACCTGGATGTGGCCATCAGTGTCTTTGCAAAAAGGAAAGCAAGCACAGAAAATGTTCACAATAGAAATTTCTTTGCCATACCTTTTTCAAACATATTGCCACGCGTAGTTGGATCTGTCGTTTGCCTTTCTATTGATGTTCTCCGGGTGTAAGAATGGCATCGGAATGGACTGTTAATTGCACTTAACTGGTCAAAATGCGAGTTTTGCAGTATATTTGTCTCCGCGAATGACGTCAAAATAACATCTTTTTTGTGAGAATTAAGCATGAAACCTACAGACACACCTACGTTACCATACATTCACTTGGGACGTACTGCTCTGTATCAACGAGAAAACGAACACTCCATAATGAGGACCCTTACGTATTGCTCGCTTTTTAACTTGCAGGTAACTAAGTTGAAAGACGACATTTAAAAGCAGGTTTAAAACAGCATTATACGTATATCATTGCGTATTAAATTATTTACATTGCGTAATTGTGGTCCCTGCCGCTAAGCGTCACGATAGAGGAACTTGAGTTTAGGACGTAATATCTCCAAAACAGGTGCATGGGAAACAATTTCCAATTTCCAACAGGTGCATGGGAAATCCATTTCTGCTATTATAACTCCATTTTAACCATGTTAATGTCTCTGCTGTTTACGTGTACATATAATGGGAATAGCTGAAAGGAACAACGAATAACATATTTAATACACAAGTGCATCAATCATTTTCTTGTTTCGCTTTATACATATTTATCAATTCTCTTAAGAATTTTTAGGAATATATTGTCAACTGATTTACTTGATATTTATTCTCTTCTGCTGCTGTCAATAAAATAATTCATTCTGTTTTTCGGTTAATAGCAGGTTTGGTTATAATCCACCTTTATTTTAAATGAGACTATTTGCCTATGCCATACTTTACTTTTATTTATTTTTTCAAATTTTATCTGCATTGTCTTTTATCCTTTAGTAAATAATTTGTAAATAAAATTATACCTAGTTTATCAACTGGCAAATTAGTGATTGTACTAATTTAAATACAGTCAATTGTTCCGATTTAGAAAGCTAATGGAATGGTATGTTTATTGTCATAAGAGAAGTTTTTGAATTCGTTCCTGAATCTAACTATAGTTGTTTAATACAAAAAGCTTACATTTATGTTGAAAAAGTTGATATATTCCCTTCAAGAATATCATCTACATTAATTTTTATTCATACTACATTAACTAACACTTACTAAATAATATTTTAATTTCATTTCTACTTTATTGATAGGGTTGCCCCGTCATTTACGTATTAATCAATAGGTCGCTATTTTTTTAAATTTATCTGGTATTAATTGAACGTTAAAACGAACTTCTTTTATCCTAAAAGCTATTCATGTCCTATGTGCTTTCAAACCTTTCATTTGCAAAATGAAAAATTGTGAAGTAAACGCCTCATTTTGTGCCATTCACTCGCCAACCATTCATCGCTGTTATTCTCACCCCCTTCTCTCTCTCACACTCGTGCTCTCTCTCTCTCTCACTCGTGCTCTCTCTCTCTCTCTCTCTCACTCGTGCTCTCTCTCACACTCGTGCTCTCTCTCTCACACTCGTGCTCTCTCTCTCTCACTCGTGCTCTCTCTCTCTCACTCGTGCTCGCTCTCTCTCACTCGTGCTCTCTCTCTCTCACTCGTGCTCTCTCTCTCTCTCGTGCTCTCTCTCTCGTGCTCACTCTCGTGCCCTCTCCCTCGTGCTCTCTCTCGTGCCCTCTCCCTCGTGCTCTTTCTCGTGCTCTCTCTCTCGTGCTCTTTCTCGTGCTCTCTCTCGCTCGCTCTCACTCTCACTCTCTCTCATTCCCTCTCGCTCTCGCTCGCTCACTCACTCTTTCTCTCTGCCTCCCCTCCCATTCACCCTCGCCGATTCCCTCTAAAATTTCCTCTTCTAAAGATGGCCCTTCCCCGCACTCTCTGTCCCAATCGATGCCGCTCAACAACTGTCTCTCCATCTTACCCTCCATCGCTAGGGGCGACATCTAATAGAGTTTTCCATTCGTTGCGCCGAAACCCTCCCTAGTGCAGGGCAAAAACTTCATCGCTCTGCAACAGTGCAGCCCCACACGCGTGAAGCGCAGCTACGAATGAAACGGATTCCGGAACTGAGTCAGTGCATGTGCGCTATGCAGTGAGATTATACACGGCTTTTCTTAGTCAGTCACGCCGATGGAACTCGAAAAATAATAATTTTAAATTCTGATCAATGTTATAATTTTTATGAAGTCTTTTGGTAATTCTTACTTCTTAACTCATAAATTATTAACGTGTGATTTCTTTATTTAAAAAGGACGAAAACTTCAAATGCGTATGTGTCGAAATTTCATTTTTCGTGATTTGCCAGTGATCAATATAGTACATAATAGTTTGAACCGAAAGGCTTCTGCAGAATTGTTTGGTTATTAAAAACCATAAAAATATTAATATGAGCAAATGCTGGTATATGTATGGGCGTGCGAGAAACATTTCTTGGCACATATATTTGAATGATTTTGTAAGGGTCACCATTTTTATTTTCCCTTGATTAGCGTTTCCAAATTGTGACATACCTAACTTTGGTTTCTAAATAGCACTGGATTTCTTAACATGAAGTTATTCAAGGTTAAATTTTAGGAAAACACGAACTGATTTTCCGAACTCCGCGTAAGTTACAAAAATTATATTAAGACATTTCTGGCAAAACATAATATACTCCGTCATTTGAAGTATCCCTGCGTGACAGGAGATCTTCGATTGCCTTCACAATTTCACCACGAATCCAAATCAGCATGCATAACTTCCTTACCTAACCTCACAATGGCCCGGTGCACTGGACTGCACTGACGCGATCGTCAGTGCAGTTTGGGGCGCTTCGAGTGCGCCCTGGTAACGTGTCGATGTGCGAATGGAACACGCAGTTCTTTACACTGGTGCGCCCTAGCGGTCGAATGGAACACGAAAGCTGCCCTGAGTGCGCACCGGGTGCGACGAATGGAAAACGCTATAAGAGACCCAGCAACAACAGGAGAAGTTACTGAAAACGTTTTTCCTAGTGAAATAGAAAAGTTTACCCGGACATTGAATATGAATGTTGATTTATCCATTGTAGTACATAATTATTATCTATGCTACGTATTGTTAACTGGACTCGGCAAGCTAAAGTTCTACTTCCAAAGATCGTGGAGAATCAAATAGGCCCGTTTCAAAGTACAGCACAACTAGTGAAACGCCTACTTGAAATCCATGGAATATTAAAAGTACAACGTGCAGTAAGAGTAAAATCAAATGCAATTGGCCAGTTACAAACTATGATTTAGAAAATAAATACATTAAGTTACTGCGAAGGTGTTAGATAATGCTAAAACATAGATGTGAATTGTAAATGTAAAATGCACAAATTTGTTGCAAAAATGCTGAATATATTGTGAATAAGTACAATTTTGTAAATTATTAAGAAAGGCTATAATTTTTACGGACTTGTGTCAAGTTATATTTCTCATATAGCTAGGCCCTTGCTAGCATTCACTAGATCGTAAATCATGGTTTTGAAAGTGAATGCAGCTATATACAAGCACCCGTTTTCCAGAATTTCTTCCAACCCATGCCATAGTGTGTGTGTATGTGGGGGGGATGAAATGCGTATGTGTAAAAGGATTTTCAATTCTCGTGAATTTAGGAAAGCGGATTTCGCGCTGAGAATTCTGGACTGGGCAGGTAATACTGCTGACATATATACTCTTAAAGGTTTATAAAATAACTTGAAATCTGATGTATCCATAAAAACACATGCTAATTTCGGAATTCAAAAATAGTTACTAATGAAACACGTTTGGTAAGAAAATTATAATGGAATAAATAACGCCTTTCCCTTGATGTTTTATTATGATGTAATATCAAAAACGAATCATTTCGATTTGTATCCAAAAATTATTTCAATACTTTCTTCAATTTTCTTCTTGGTTTACATCATTATTATATAAGAGCATCTTCCATGAGATGTTAATCATTTGTTGAAATATGTCCTTTGTCTTCGAAAATACTTAAAATGCTTACTTGTGTTTTAAATATATGTATTATGAATGTTGATAGACCGAGTATTATTACAACACTTGTCTTTTATAATTTGCATTTCAAAAATAATTTTGATAGTAGTTAGTATTTATTTTAAAAAAGTGTCATAATATTTATATGATAATTAATGTTAACCTTCGGTTGGGCCGATACTCACAAAAGTGGTCGCGTAGGAGTACTACATGCTGCATCGAGAAAAGTGTTTTGCAGCCTAAAAACATCTATTATTTAGTTGAAGAAGGAAGGTAAAAACTCAATTATTCATCATTACATTTTTAATGTTAATATATTTTACAAGTCTAATATAAGTAGCCAGTTTTAGGTATAGAATAATAAATAACACTGTTTCAGAAAACCTTATAAAACAAAATCTAACAAATAAAATCAAAATAAAATTAACTAGAAAATTGATATCAAATAGACAAATTAATTAAAATAATCGGTCTACTGTCTATTTAAAATTTTAGAAAAGCATCAATTGGTTTTCATCAAGATGATATGGTTTTCATCAAGTCTTTTCAGTAACTCAAGAATTTACCTGATTTAATTTTCTGTTACATAAGTTATAGCCCTTCAGAGAGAAACAAACATAAGACTACAAGAAATAGGAAAAAATCAACAAAACATAACTTTGAACATCTTTGATTTTACTTACACTGCTCGAAAATTCATGTAAACGAACAATCCAAATAAGTAAAATATTCGTTTGGAGAACAAAAAAAACTTACATGAGTGGCCGCGGTAGAGCACGGAATGCTGCAGTCAGAATTTGTTATCATCAAATCTAATTCACGACTGATACGAAGAAGGCAAAGAAACGTTGGTTCTCGCGTTTCGTTTAGGCTGTTGCCAAGTGAGAATACTGAAGCACTCTGACAGGTCAAATCTCTGTTCTCCCTTTGAGTACAATAAAAGCATAAAAGCCGCACGGAGTCCGGCCGCGAGCTGGCAGGGAGGTTAATAGAAGGCCATGGATTATATAAATACATGATTCCAAACAATCACTTAAAAGAAACTGTTGACAATTGTTAACAAAATGCCGAGGATAATTTTTGTCTTAGTAATATTTACAAGGAAACTAATGTTCATAGAAGGCCATGGATTATTGCAATATACGTATTATAATTATCAGAACATTTAGGTTGCAATTTATTATTATTATTATTATTATTATTATTATTATTATTATTATTATTATTATTATTATTATTATTATTATTATTATTATTATAAGCCTTTACATCCCTTAGTATGACAAAGAACTCCTGCTTAAGCTAGGGAGGCTTCACATCACCTGTAGGGTCATTGGTAGTCAACTAAGGTAACAAGAAAATGTTATAGTTTTCCACTGTTATTGGTCCTTCGCCACTCTAGTCAACCCATTGCCTTCTGGAAGTAGTCAGACCATCTACTACTCGCGCAACTTTTCTTGAACGATGACCTTGCTTCCCCCTCCCTTGATCAATAAACAGTTGAAGGCAATAGCTCGCAACGAGCACTCATGACAACATTCCAAGCATTAAAACGTCGTTGGTGCGAAACAGAAGCTAATATCTTTCATAGTCGAGAACTTCTGTTCAGCTTTATTACCATTATCAAAAGAAATGGCTGAGGCCGGTCCAGGTCCTTCAAGGGAGGCACCTACAACTCCTATATAGTGTCCCTGCTGTTGCCTATCTAGAACAATGACTTGGCTGCACACGTACCACGTTTGACTTTGATTTTACAGAGGTTAGCATTTTTGTAAATACTCTTTCTAAGTAATATCCCCACTCCGCTCGCATTTCTTCAATCCATCGTTCAAGAAAAGTTGCGCGAGTAGTAGTTTCCTGCCGTTGCAATAATACGTATTAATAAAACTTATATCAATAGAAGGCCATGGATTGTTAAAACCCTTATGTATTACTATTTATTAAAGATGTGACGTAGAGAGAAGGCAATGCTAATTTGTGTCCTCTTAGCGAAGCTAACGCCAATGTGTTTGTGTGTGTTTGCAGGCGCCGCTGCTGCCGCCGCCCACCATCATCACGGTGCAGGCGACCACGCCCCCCGCCACCTCCCCCGCGGTGTCGCCGTCGGCGGCCGGCCCCGCGCCGCCGGCGCCCCCGCCGCAGCCGCCCCCGCGCCCGCCCTCGCCCTCGCCCTCGCCCGCGCCCGCGCCGTCGCCCTGCCCCGCCCAGCAGCAGCAGCCGTCGTCGTCGCCGCCGTCGTCCGCGTCCGCGTCGTCGTCCTCGGGCCCTCAGGGGGCGCCGCAAGCGGCCCCCGCCCCCGCCTCCCCCGCGGGGCCCTCCACGCCCCAGCCGTCGCCGCAGCCGTCGCCCCCCGCGCCAGCGCGAGCCGGCTCCCGGCGCGACTCCACCACGCAGGTACACACACACGGCATGGCGCGGACACAACTGCGCAGAATCACGCCTACGCCCACGCAGGATGATGTCGATACGCGCACGGAATGACACCCACGCACGGATTGACGCCCACACATCAAATGATGCCCACACGCCGGATGACGCCCACACACCGGATGACGCCCATACACCGGATGACGCACACACACCGGATGACGCACACACCGGATGGCGCACACCGGATGACGCCCACACACCGGATGACGCACACACACCGGATGATACCCATACGCCGGGTGACGCCCACACACCGGATGATGCACACACACCGGATGACGCACACACACCGGATGATGCACACACACCGGATGACGCACACACACCGGATGACGCACACCGGATGACGCACACACACCGGATGATACCCACACGCCGGGTGACGCCCACACACCGGATGACGCCCATACACCGGATGACGCACACACATCGGATGACGCCCACACACCTGATGACGCACACACCGGATGACGCACACACCGGATGACGCACACACCGGATGACGCACACACCGGATGACGCACACACCGGATGACTCACACACCGGATGACGCCCATACACCGGATGACGCACACACATCGGATGACGCCCACACACCTGATGACGCACACACCGGATGACGCACACACCGGATGACGCACACACCGGATGACGCACACACCGGATGACGCACACACCGGATGACGCACACACCGGATGACGCACACACCGGATGACTCACACACCGGATGACGCCCATACACCGGATGACGCGCACACACCGGATGACGCCCACACACCCGATGACGTCCACGCACCCGATGACGCCCACACGCCGGATGAAGCCCACATACTGGATGACGCTCACACACAGGATCGAGCCTCCTCTGACACAGGATGACGCTTACACTCATACAGGATGACGCCTACACCCACACAGGATGATGGCTGAACGTACACAAAATATCACCCACACCACACATGATGGCACTAACTGAAGTGGTTGAGTCATCCTGAATGGGTATTCAGGATGACTCAACCATTCAACCTAAGGGTCTTCTCCCATACCGGATGCCGTTTTCACTGACAGCAACATTGCTATGTTATCTAAGTACACTTACACACCGAAAAATGTGCACAGATTCCTTTTTTAAATCTTTAAAAATTCTTTACTCTGTTGATGTGTTACTATTTGCCTTGCACTTGTAATGCTTCTGATCTCTAGCCTCTGAATTTGCATTATTTTCTCTTTAATTGGAATGTCTGTTCGGAGATATCACGTGTTTTTTCTTGTGCTTTCCATTTGTGCATTTCCTTATATATAATTATTTCGTTCCATAATTTTAAGTTGTCCCCTTTTTATTACACTCCTGTATTCTTCCACATTTTTGCTCACTCTTCTATGTTATTACCTAATTTACTTTTTATGTATTTAATCCTTTTATAAATATTATTATCCATTATTATCAATATTATCATCGACTTTAAATTACTTTCTTGCACTAATCATTTCGCAAACACACCCATCTAAATATTCCACAACACTAAAAGCTATTGCAAGTCTGCGCTAACAAATAGTAGAAATAATTTTATTTTAATAGCTTATTTGTTTCAGTTTCACTCGCATTTGTTATTCACTGTGCTTTATACGCTTACTCGCCTCTTTAAATCCAAGGATTTTATTACTGCACAGTAGATTTTCCAAGATGCTATTACGTAAGGTAAGGATTTTAATTTCCCTGACCTCGATAACCCATTTAGAGTTCCATAAATGCTTGCTTTGTGCTTGTAGTAAAATAGAATCCTATCCTTATCCTAGTCACGTTATATTGTCTAATTATAAATAATGCATTGTTTTAGTTGCACACTCATCCTTCAAATTTAGACGTGTTGAAGATATATTAAAAGTCTAGTACATTAATTCTTAAGAAATATCCTTAATTTACAGATATGTTGTACAGTTATTATAATAATTTGAAAATCACGTGATTAATTTGGATGTTGAAAGTCTTATAAATGTTGCGCATAATGCTGCGATACTTTCGATATCTGAAGTAATTCGTATGATGTATCATTTCCTTTACGATACTAGGAGCGTCGGTTATAATAGTGCTGAATGTAATATGTTGCCGTATGGATGCCAACACTGGGCTGTTGATTTCAAAGAAGATACGAGTATATTGGATTACAACTGTTGTTATTAATCATCTTTTTATGAGTTCAAGCGCTTTCATATTGTTTAAGTGTATATGTATGTATTTGGCACTTGGGTCGATTTACCAACTTTACCGGCTAGCTAAGGTTGTTCTCACTCCTGCGTCTGGTTTTAATTTTCACGCTTGTGGGTTGAAATTTGTATGTTGCCACTTTGATTGCTGTCACTGAGGTAGGAAGTATACGGACGTCCTTTGCTTTGCTGGTGAATAAAATATAGGAAGTTGTTTGCGGGAAAAAAACAAATACATTTTAAACAATATAAATAATTGTATAATTTATTTAAATTTTCTTAATGTATACCTTAATCGTGGAATGTAGGAGCATGAAAATACATACGTTTAGGGAATATTTCTTCTTTTTGTCATTTGGATCTTCAAAATAAATCGCTAATATAAATTCTTGAATTTGACATTATGAAAAAGAAATTATTATAGTTTGAGTAATTGTTTTAAACCAAATCAATCATGTTATTGATCCTTTTCAGGGGAAACATATGAAATAGAATATATATACACATACATACTGGAACAATGAGTGATAACACTCCTTGTATCTCCTCAACCGTGCCAGATAGGACGTTGCCGTGTGGACAGCCGATTCCATAATCAGAGGCCACTTGCGTACAGCATACGTCGTCTTTGTACTATATTTTACTACTAAGAGATAAAGTGTTTATGGAATCGACTGTGCAAACAACATCTTCGTATCTTGCACAGTTGAGGAGATACGTGTGTGTATATGTATATAAGTCCAATTAAATATCTGTAACTCTCAGATAATTTATCCAGTAGAAACTCATAATCGACCTATTATTAGATATTTACGTTCAGATTTCCTACGGTTTCACTTTGAGAAAAATATATCTTGTTTTGTGAAAGCTTCATTGAAAACACTTTCTCCTTTCGGAAAAGGCAATTGTATAGATATCTTTCGTGTCGATAGTCTTCAAATGAGAAAATTAGCGAAAACAACATGACGTTGCGCGATTACCATTTTGATTACTAAATTTTTCAACGTATGAATGAATTTCCCATGATTTATCCAAAAATAAGAATTTGTAAAACGCAACACATTTGACTCGCTCACCACAAGTTAGTTGATTTCAACTACAAGAGTTTACAACATTGGCCAGTAGTAATTCCAAGATTTTCGAGAAAAAATATTAAGAGAATAATCCAGTATGTTTGTTGGATTGATCACAGTGAAATACCCCCGAAATACTTTAAATGAAATCTTCTTAGTTCTTAAAAGAAAATCTCTGTTACTATTTGACTATAATTCTCTTTCATTCTAAAGAATTCGGACTAATATTCAACGCAGAAAGAAATGTACGGGCATCGAAGTCAACCTACCTCTATTACGTTTTTTCAACTTATGAAAATGAAAAAATTATGCGACAGACTAAATTTTTAAGATAACATTGTTTCTCTAGAGCAACTATTAAATACTTCTCTTTTAATCATTTAGAAATAATTATTTAAATGCTCCCGTCAAGTTTACGAACTGTTATTGTTAATATGTTAATATAATAAATGATCGATTTTTTGTTTAGAGACTGGCATGAACATACCACCTTGAAGATGTTTCAAGAATTTCTCAAAGTAACTCAGCTGAATAAATTATACAAAGTAAAAATTAATATAGTAGCAGAAGACATTACTTAATTAAAAGTGCAGGGCGAAATGCAGGAAATTCTTGATTATTTTTACGAAAAGGATGAGACGATCTGCGAAAGAAATCTCAATTGCTGAGTCATTTTCTATGTTCATTAAGTTATGAACGGCGTAAAAAGAAACAAAGGAGGGCTATAATTCAAAGTGGAAAGACAAGCTTAGTGACAAGAAGAAAACTGTAAAAACAACCTTGACCAAGTATAGCATAGAAGAAATTGAGAGACGAATAAGCTTGGGGAGAAACGTGACACGAACTATAAACTCTGTCTTATGGAATAAAATCACCACAATCACTACTAAAAGACGTCTTTACTCCATTCTTGTCAAGAGTTACAACGCACGAATCAAAAGCTTGAAATACAAAAAAAAGAACAAAAGGTAAGCAGCTGGTCCTTGAAATGGACTACTGGCGTAGAAGTTGCTATTAGGGCAGGCACGACAGAATCAGGAACGAAGACATAAGAAATAAAATGGATATACAAACTGTCCTTGATGAAATAAAGAAAAACAATTATTTGGTACGGTCATGTCCGGCACATGACAGACGAAAGTTGGTCCTAGGGTGCCCACTGGCCTGGAGACATGCCACACGCAAACAAGGTCGCAACAAAGATGCAACAAATCAATTTGTAGTCCTAAATAAGACAGGGATGGACCAAGGGCAGGAGTCATTTTCATGTTTAGCTCACATTAATCAAAGTAAGACGCGTCAGGTAACAACTCAACAAATTAGATACATTCAAAGTATCTTGTTATAAATTAATGAATACATCACAGACGAGAACTTTTACTTTCAATAAATCATTTATGTTTTCACTTCAGACAACATTCTGTGCTAGATATTGTAACCCTTTTCAATAGTAAAAACTGTTTCCTGGTTCGAGATTCCTCATTACATTTTTGTAACTTCAAATAACATCAAAATATCCAATGCTATAATCCTGATGTGAAAATTTTACCCTAACATAATTTAAACACAAAATTTAAAAAATGTCTTAACAAATGTTAATATTTATGTCCACTTGAATTCAAGGAATCAAAATAAAGTACACATAATGGTTTGCTGATGACACTGTCCTATTATACCATTGTTCGTTCGTATTCAAAAGAGAAACAAAATTTCACATACGTTACAGTACAGCCTGTGGAATTGCCTTGTCCCGCTGCCGTTCCGATGGCCTTGGCGCCACTTCCGCCCCTCAGCCGGTCGCTCGCTCGCCCCACGAAGACCTGTCGGGTCTTTCCGGGCGTCACCCGAAGCTCCCTGGATCCGTTGCGCCTCGCTGATGGAAGTCGCCACTCGCTGCGTGTAGTCGTCGGGATTTTACACCAATGAACTCCCTCGGAGGATCACTAATGATTAAGTCCTTCGCGTGATCGAATGGAAGGGACCTCTATGTTCTACCGTCTTAATGACCACTCGTCCGCAAAATACTTTTATTTCCGAAATATTTTATTATTCACTATCTAAACGTTCTCTTCTACTTGCAATCTGGTATTCCCTGTCTCTTAACACAGTATTTTTGTCAGTTCGGCGGCTATTACTGTGCTCAGGCGAGCATGTGCACTACGTCGTCTACAATTATCACTGGAATCAAATGGTAAAATAATATGCAAAATTATTTGAAGTGGTTATTCTTCCTTTACGAGATTACATTACCCACTTCGAAATAATTTATTGTTCATCACCACGTGTAACTTACACTTCGCCCGAATATCCGCACAAAGATCACAAATATTTAACAGTATTCAACTGCGCAATTGTGAAATGAGTATTTTCTCTAATTACACTTCCTAATTAATTTACCAACGATATTGTTCTATGGAACCTTTCAACAACGTCGCCATAAGTTGCAACAAGAACTTTCCCTAATTCAAGTTACACGTCCATCGTTTTCGAAAATCAACGACCAACTGCCTTGTTCCGAATAGTCTTCACTACTTCCGCTAGACTGCTCTGATCGGTTGCCTGAAGAGGAGCACCATCTTGCTGTCACCTCGCCAACCAAATCGTACGATGACAAAGTTGTCGTGGAACGTTGTAACATTCCCACGTATGATGGGAGCATATGCGATACGTCATAATATATATAATATGAATAAATGCTTAAATCACTTTCACGGTGAAGAATAAAGTACCTTATACTGTAATATTTACAATATTGCATGCGGTTTTTGTAGATTTTTTGCCATTATGCTAAATAAATTAAGAAATTCACATAAATTTACTAAGTAGTTGCAGTCCAATTCTTACTTGCTTTCCTAAAGCAGGGAGATACAGAAGCTCTTTCTATACTACATGTAGGCATGAAAAATCTCAAGCACAAAAATATCTCTCTGCAAAATTTGAATAGGGTTTTTTTCTTTCTATTTTGTACTTCAGTTTCAATTTTACAAAATGTTTACTTCATTACGTCGTCTCTGACAAAGGCCTGTCCTCGGTCTCGCAGTATTTGGGACTAAGGAAACAATATAACGAAATTAAGGGCTTTCATGGAGAGTCTCTGATGTCGGGGAAAGGGCTTTACAGACTCAATCTTAATGGTGAGGACACTGAGATGATGCTGGCAAAATTTTTAGTCGTGTCAAAAGGAATCGGTACCGTGGGAATCGAATTGTTGAAATAACACGCGTGACTCCTGGCCGTGATAATCAGTCCGTCGCGTTGGTTTTCTTTTAGAATTAATGTATAATGAGTGAATATAGTCCTACGTATATTCATTATGTTTGTGGTACAACCAAATATTGTGTAGTCCTTGAGAGTAGCGTAGCGTCAAATCAGAAGGCAATTTAAAGAGGGGAACTCTCCGAACATGACAGCAGCGTGTTTTTTTCCTTTGCTGGAATCGTCGTTTGTAGCAGAACCGACCATTATCAACACAATCACATTCAACCCTTGTTTTAGCCTCAAAAAGTAGTAAATTAATGAAAAGAAATATTGTTTTTAAAGGGCTTTGTAACATGAAAAAATTAATAGTAGGAATTAAAAAATGTCGAAACCCCAGGACAATTAAACCCAACTCTTTTGAGCTTTGCACCAAACGCCATGACACAAAGAACCACTCACCAATAAAAAATAACACATGTTTCTGTATTATAATAATGGTTATACATGAGTATCTCCAATATTTTAAGTTTTTCTTGAAAAATATACAATGTTCAAGCA